>JAAEAF010013957.1:0-57362 GCA_011037195.1 Triatoma infestans
AAATCACTAAGTTTAGACAGAGTTTCTAAGGATACATTAGTAAATGCTAATAGTAAAAAAAAAAAAAAAGTTTGGAATTGGTTGATAGCTTTGGATATTTAATGTTGATTGGAAGGTTGGGGCCGATGTTAATGGTGAATTTACTTATCACGGGGGGGTGCAGAGAACTCGGTAATAGACGTGGCTTGTATTAATTTAGATTTAACTGCCCTATTTGAGTGAATTCCGTGTTGATATGCATGTTCATTCTGACCATATGTCTACAGTTACATTTTTTAGATTATTAGATGAATTAAACTCTGAAGACGTGGTGCTCCCACTCCTTCCAAAAGTGAATTGGAATAAACTGTATGCCATAATGTATAAACAAAAATTGGAAAATTATGTTGTAAGGTATTTTAGCGAAAGTGTAGATAACAGTATAGACTTTATACTGGATGCAATTATGAGTATATCTAATTATAATAAAAACTCTAGGCCAACATACAAAAGAAATAAGCCTTTAAAATAAAATTGAAAAGTAAATTTTTATATATTTAGTTTTTTGTTTTGTTCATTTTTTATTTATTTATTTATTTATTTTTTTTTATTACAATGTTTTTGATACTGTTTATCTTTGAATTTAGTTTCTTTCTGTTTGAAGAAGTTTATTTATTTTATTTCAGTTTTTGTTTTTAATTATTATCATTAAGGTTGTGTCTTTTTATTTTTAGTTAACCAGCTTTATGTTTTTTTATTTCATTTAATTCCATTCGCACAGTTTAAGAAGGTGTGACTCCCTCAGACGGTGATTACCATGAGGCGATGTCTTTATATTTTTTTACACAATTGTGAACAAGAGAAAATTTGTATTCATATATAAAATAAAGACTTTTATTATTATTATTATTACATGTTTTTTATGGTCCTCTGAATTATGAAACAAATTTTTTTAACGAATAATTTTTGTGTGTGTGTCTAACAGTCTATCCCAAAACCAAGAAGTCACAGGAAGCTGAAACTTTCCATAATATTCTAATAAGATGTTTATAAGGCAATAACCAGAGGAGTTTTTAAAGAAAGAAAATAATGGTTGCTTTATGTTTCGGGGTACCATTGAAAAACGGTTATGAGGTATGAAAAACTAATAATAAAAGAGAGCGCTACAGAGGGCGATATAAAAATGACAGATCAACTAAAAAAAAGATTATTGTCAGAATCGCCGCCTACGGAAGTAGAAAAGGTTACAAAGGAAGAACGTAGGCTTAAGAAAAATAAACCTTACGCAGACAGTATAATAGGAAAATCGAAGATTTGGCAGGGCATCTGGGGGACGCCTGTATGGCATAAATTTGAGAAGTATATAAGAAAACATATTTTTTTTGCAAAATCCAAAATTTAGATGTTATGTGTGTTAAAGCAAATGATTTTGTATCTGAATTGTAACCGATGGGATTTAGATTTTATTGAAATTTCTAATTTTGTTTCCTGAACTTAAATATTTTGTTGCTAGGGGATTTTAATACGAGAGTGGGTACGTTACAGAAGCTATCTACAAATTTGAATGCTGTAGACAGAGCTATCTACAAATTTAAATCATTAAGTTTAGACAGTTCTAAGGATACATTACTCCTTCTGTACTGTGTATTTATAAATTCTTCCAGAAGCTCTGCTGAATTTATTGCAGAAAAGTTACATTATAGAACAGTATATTAGTACTGTTATGTAACTTTTCTCCAGTAAATTTTGCAGAGCTCCTGGAAGAAGGGCACCAATGGTACCCCGAAACGTAGAGCAACAAACAATTCTTTTCTTTCTTTAAAAACTCCTCTGGCCATTGCCGTATAAACATCTTATTATATTTTAAGGCCTGTCGATTTGAAAACCAACTTTGTGTATTCTGTTTAGGCATCATCACCCCATCAGACACGAAGATTTCGGGCAAAATCTCAACCGGAAGTGTCACTTTTCCATCAACCGGAAGTGCCACTTTTCTATCAACCGGAAGTGCCACTTTCGTCAATCAATTTTTTTCCCACTTTTTCATGATTTTCTCCGAAACGGCTCCAATGATTTTCTTTAAATTTCGTACATCAACTACAAATATAAATACCTATCACTTTTATTTGAAACATTTTTCTGGGGAAATTTGATTGGGGGTTCTGGGGGGAAAAGTAGCGTCATGCTTTCCTCTAATGTGCCACTTCAGTATATAGTTTTTACTACCTAGATTAATGTTAATACACGTTGAAACCATTGATGGAATTCCAAATTAAAAAAAAAAAATCGGTTTACCAGAAATATGAGACTTTACAGAATAGGTTTTGTGTGTGTGTGTGTGTGGGGGGGGGGGGGCTTTTCTCGAAAACGGTGAACACGGTTTTCTTCTTTAAAGTTGAAATGCTTGCTGCATTAGATAGAAACGGGGGTATTGCTCCTGTGAATGAGTAATAATTGTTATAGGTTGTCAGTTCTTCTGTACTGTGTAGACAAGCCGGTCAGTGCTGCTCTCCCGCGGGCAGACCACCAATTCTGGACCGACCGACCGGTTCTATCCAGTCCACCGACAGTACTATTCCTATTAAATACGACGCCACAAACCCATAATATTTTAATATTATTTATTGGCCCAGTTTGGATACCAAATAGAACTATAAACAAGATATTGATCGCTAGTTACTATTGACTTCCATTACTGACTGGCTGCACTCCCTAAATAACTAACTATACAGCGCCTCCCAAGATAACTCCAAAACCAACTCTGAACCCAATCGCCTCAGTGTACGGCATCTAGCGTTCCAACATCGTAAAACCAATGAAATTCGTCGGTGTTTTTTTTAATGGAGAAAATCGCGAAAACTGAAAATAAAACTGTTCAGTAACAGCGCACTTCCGGTTTACTAATTTTCTTGGAACTTGGAATTTTGGAAATCTATTTATTTCTAATTAATTTTGTTTGGATGTTAGATTAGATTAGATTCTACGGGGGATTGGCTCTTCAGCCTGCGCCACCGCGACCCCCATGGGTGTATTGTGGCACCCCCTAAATTGAAGATCCTACCCCAGTCCTATCCTTGTCGAACTGTGGAGTTTGGGGAGGCTCCCCAGGTGGTCAATTTAGAGCAACTGCCATCAGAGCACTCTCTCGAGCCCTGTCTGCCTTAATATACTTAATAGACCCGAGAGGTGGCTGAGGCTTGCAGGCACCAGCTTTTCTTCTCCAAAGAGGCGATACCTCAGCCATACAAGCCCCTCGCACTGACACAGAACGTGCAGTGCTGTTTCCTCTTCTTCCTGACAAAACTTACACAAGCTATCCGTTGCCAGACCCATGCGATGCATGTGCTTATTAAGTCTACAATGGCCAGATGAGAACGCCAACTGCCATGTTTGACATGTTTAGATGTTACAATTTATAATCAACTATGATAGCAGTTGTAGTGGATAGCAGAGCTGGAAAGCATCAGAGACATTTTCCGTGGTAGCCTGCTTCATTTTGTGATCATCGACCGGTTTCGGGCGTTCGCCCATCTTTAGGATGCGCTTGTCAAACAGTTGATAACACAGACTTGCACCGAGTAAATTCAGTTTACACACACTCACAATTTATACAATTTATAAATTTATATTTCTACACAAGAGTGTAAGCTTAAGTTTATACACAAGAGTGTGTGGAAACTGAATTTGCTCTGTGCAAGTCTGTGTTATCACACAGTCTAACAAACGCATCCTGAAGATAGGCGAACGCCCGAAACCGGTCGATGAAGCAGGCTATCACGGAAAATGCATGTGATGCTTTGCAGCTGAGCGGAACCCACCACCGCAATAAGTATCTTTCTTTGAAATATTTTCCCCGGGGTAAAATTGATTTTTTGGGATTATTCCTAATTAATTTTGTTCGGGTGGTAGCACTGTATAATCAACTATTGTAGCCATTCTCAGAAAAACATAACCCATCCCTCCCCCAAAAGCCCCCTTAAAAGTTGTAGCTCTTTATATGTGTAGTTGATCTACCAAGTTTGAAGAAAATCTTTGGAGTCATTTTTTGAGAAAATAGAAAAAAATTAAAAATATCAATTCTAAAGTGGGTACTACGTTGAGGAGTTGACAGTTAACGTACTGTCAGATCCCTAGTGATATAAACGGAATATCAAGTTTCAACTTTCTGGGTTATTCGTTTTTGAGCTATGCTGGCACACACACACACACACACACACACACACACACACACACACGGGGAGAGAGAGAGAGGGAGAGAGACTATTTGATAAAAACCACTTTTTTGGATTCATGGGTACCTCAAAACGGATATTTCCGGTGAAAACTCTATATCGAAAATTTGTCACGATTACAATACTTCCTCTTACTAGGAGTGAGAGAATGTAACAATGTTTTTAGCGATAATCTGTGTATGTATGTGTGTAACAAAATATCTCAAAAAAGGAAAAGTTGCAGAAAGCTGAAACTTGGTATTTCGCTTAGGTACTACGAATAGCATCGGCCACCAAGATTTGGGGTAAAATTCATCAACCGGAAGTGCGACTTACTGAATGTTTTTTTAAAAATATTTGTTAACGTTTTTCTTTAAACTTGGTCTACTATCTACACACATAAATCACATCACTTTTATTTGAAACATGTTATTTTGAAAAAATTGATTTTTTGGAGGTTCTGAGTGGGAAACAGTGGCGTTATGCTTACCTCTAAAGTACCACTTTAGTACCAATGTATGGTTCTGCCACTTACATAATACATTAGAAACACTGATAGAATTTAAAATTTGAAGCATGTCCGTTTACAGTAAGTGCGATTTTTCAGAAGTGGTTTTTGAGTTTTTTGGAATTTTCTCGAAAATAGTTGCAACGATTTCCTTTATACTTGGAACGCTTGCTGCACGGATAGAAATGTTCACTTTTATCTGAAACATTTTTCCTTAAGAAAACTTTAGAGTTTTTTCGGAATAAGTGGTGGTTAATTTCACATATCTGGCGACTGGTTCTATGTTATTGGCGCGTTCTTCTTCACTTCCCTACCTGACTGGGTTGATAGGTTAGCACTTTTCCCTTACCGCCTCCCCATATCTCTATATTTATAAATGAGCAAAATCTCAAGTTTAAAAGAGAAATTTATCATTTTACATCTAAGTATTAGGAGGAGTAAGAGAAAGTCGTGTGAGTGTTTCACACCAGATTTTTTTTTTCTAACTTGAACCTGCACCTGAGCGGTCCAGTTGCCGCCATCTTGCTTTAAGGGTTGCGTTTAGGAATTCTTTTTTTTTGTTTTTGATTAGACCAGAAGATATTACTTACATATATATACACTTAAAGTTGCTGTTAAAGAATACAGGGGTGGTTGGTAAAAAAGGGGGCGTTAACTGTGGGGTTTACTTCACAGTCGAGCTCATATCCGCTCCATAGACTAATCGTTTAATTTTTTTTTTATGGCAGAGCCGGTATTTGCATGTGTGTGTGTGTGTGTGTGTGTGTGTGTGTGTGTGTTGTGTGTTAATTGGCAGTCCAGCCAAGGCAGATGTTCTCCACCCGGGCTATCAACACCGGGGTCTATCAGTAATATCCACCAAATAGCCACCCAACCATTTGTTTAAACGTAGCTTTCACCCAACAAATTATAGGAACTAAAAGTTTAAAGGCAAGTTTCCGGAAACTAGCAAATTGTAAAAGTGAAGAAGACGTAGTGTATAGATAGTATATAGATAGAGTTATAGTAGTGTATGTAGATAGTATGTACATATACGTAGTTTAAAGAAAATCGTTGAAGTAGGTTTTGAGAAAAAAAAAACAGCCAATAAAGTTGCACTTGGGGTTGGTGGATTTTGCCCGAAATGTTGGTGTGTGATGGCGGTGGCAGTACGCAAACGGGAGACCAAGTTTGAGCTTCCTCTGATTTTTCGTTGTTGAGATATTCTGTCCACACACACACACACACACATGACCATTCGCCCGAAACTTTTTTTTTCGGGTTCGGGAAGCCACAAACATTAATTTCCGGTGAAAACTGAATTTCGAAAATGTGGCCCGATCGCAATACTTCCTCTGACCAGGAGTAAGGAGTCCTACCAGGAGGGTGAAAATACCAATGAGAGAATCTAAACTTAATCGAACCACTTTTTTTGAGGAACGCTTAAACTTACCCCTCACCAAAAACACACCTAAAAGAAATTTTTTTTTTGGAAAAAGTTTGAAAAAAAAGTGAGTTTTCAAACTCACAATTTTGGCAACATAATATGATGTATCAAGAGTCTTTGCCTTTTTTTCTTACATTTTATTAAATTACGTGTTTATATAAACATAATGCGTTGAATAAACTGTTTATATCAACAATATAGCGTTGATATGTTGCACTTTGGTCACTTAATACTGATTACTCGACATTCACTGTTCAGTATTTTGAAATCGGATGATATTGAAGTATTATTTTTAAAAAAGGCTTTACAGCAATAGCTGCAGCTCGAGAAATTTTTAAATTGTAAAGTTCTGGGGGGGGGGATGCTTTGTCAATCCGTGCTGCACAGTATTGGTTTAGAAGTTTCAGGGAAGAAGATATGCGCGTTGAAAGTAAGAAAAGGTTTCTCAACTGTTTTAAGGAAAGTTTTAGAAACTGATCCTCAAAGAAGCGCTAGAAATCTGATTAGCAGTGTCTCACTCTACCATAAATAAGCACTTGCATGGACATTGGAATGGTACTTAAAATGTCACCTTAGCAAAACGCCCATATGGTTCAAGTCCGTCAAACTCTTCTTCCAAGTGATTTTTGATTTATAAAGCGAATTTGTCACTTGCGATGAAAAGTGGTGACTACTCCTTTAACAACTCAACTCACGCAAAAACAGTCTATGCTTGGCCCAGTCTACCCTTCCAGTGCCTCGAAGGAAAAGATTTGCGAAATAGATAACGCTTTGCGTGTGGTTGTCGAATGCTTTGAAAGAGAGGGTGGCATTTCGAGTTGGGGTTCCCCGAAAGGGCCAGCTATCACGTCTGAACTCTAAGTAGTATATGTTTGCCGGTTCCAGGACAGATTTTCACTCCCTCACCTACCCCCCTCAGATTATACGTCCCAACCATTCCCTGTCCAATTTCCACCACCCCCTCACCAACCCTAGTTGCCCCTCTCCCACCAATTGACCCCCTCCACTCCCCCAACTTTTCCCTCACCCCCTCCCCTTTTCCTGTAGGCGAAGAAATATTAAAAATTAATTTTTTTTTGCTTAGGTCAGCAAAAGCGATCTCACAACCTTCGTCATCCAAGTCCATCACTTACACCACTCAGCTATAGTGGTAACTTGGCAATAGTAGTTTTCTTTAGATCCTTATACCTCACCCACATACTTCTCCCTCATCTCTCTCATATCCTTTCTCTCTCTCTCTCTCTATAGATATATATTTATAAAATATATACACAGAGACTTAAAGAGAGGCTCTGCCCCACGTACCCCAGGCCAGGGTTCATTAACCTGTATTTTTCCATTCGTACAAAAGTTTATTAACCTCTATGTATGAACAATGTTTGCAATATAATATATTTACTTATTTTTTTTTTTTTTTTTTAGACGGATACTTATGTAAGTTTTTTGGTAAAAAATAAACTAAAACTTAATCTATGGTTCCTTCTTATCTACTTTTATCGATCAAGTATATTGACATTTAATACAGTATACATGATTTATGCGTCACTTACTTGAGTAAGGTTTTTGGTAAGCAATTTACAAGTTAATCTCCATTTTCCTTTCTTTTTTTTTTATCGATCATTATATATTTATAGAATCCAATATATCGGTTATTTTATTTTATTTTATTTTTTTTTGGCACAGTTTAAAGTTGTTGGACCTGTTATCGACGAAATAGTTAATAATATGTTTTATCGAACTAATTGTTTACGCAATTAAAGAAAGGAAAAAAAGGTAGTGATTTAATAACTGGTGTATCTCAATTTACATACCAAATTCCGCATATTTAATCACTAGACAGATAGTTTTTTTTGGTAAACAGATGTTTTTTTTTTTTTTTAGACGGATACTTATGTAAGTTTTTTTGGTGAACAATAAACTAAAACTTAATCTATGGTTCCTTCTTATCTATTTTTATCGATCAAATATATTGGACATTTAATACAGTATATTGATTTATGAGTCACTTACCTGTGTAAGGTTTTTGGTAAGCAATTACAATTTAATTTCCATTTTCCTTCTTTAAGAAAAATCTATTTAGCCTATTATACAAAACACACCGAGGACAGCCGAACTACAGAGCCGATAATAACCGAACAGTCCTTATTTTTTTTTTAAAAAAAAAACATTACACAATCATTTGTAATTAAGTTGTCCAAGTTTTCTAATAATAACCACAGTCCAAATCGTTCGTTAGTAGGTTTTACTTTTCTTCCATAGAGCTGAGAAACACTTAACACTTTGTGCGAGCCCATGTTGTCTCTGAAGATTTCGAATTTGGATATAATGCAATCATTTCCCATTTCCTATACTATGCAAACATTGGTTTAACTTGTTCCAATATTCTTCGATTAAAAAGTAACATATTTTTTAGTGCATAATATCAGTATGCCTGTTTAACAATTTCAGACAGTAGAACAAGTTGTAGGGATACATGTTTAGAAAGGTTGAGGTAAGAACTTGGAAATTACTAGCAAAACTGTTATTGCAATGCACAATAATTGCCAAGCGATAACTTAAGACTGTTTTAGGGCAATATACTGTATTATATTCTGTGTATATCTGTGTTGTACTTGGACTAATAGACGTTAGTGTTGGTAGAAATGTCTAAATTCCAAACAGAAGATTTCGAATTTGGATATAATGCAATCATTTCCCATTTCCTATACTATGCAAACATTGGTTTAACTTGTTCCAATATTCTTCGATTAAAAAGTAACATATTTTTTAGTGCATAATATCAGTATGCCTGTTTAACAATTTAAGACAGTAGAACAAGTTGTAGGGATACATGTTTAAAAAGGTTGAGGAAAGAACTTGGAAATTACTAGCAAAACTGTTATTGCAATGCACAATAATTGCCAAGCGATAACTTAAGACTGTTTTAGGGCAATATACTGTATTATATTCTGTGTATATCTGTGTTGTACTTGGACTAATAGACGTTAGTGTTGGTAGAAATGTCTAAATTCCAAACAGAAGATTTCGAATTTGGATATAATGCAATCATTTCCCATTTCCTATACTATGCAAACATTGGTTTAACTTGTTCCAATATTCTTCGATTAAAAAGTTACATATTGTTTAGGGCATAATTTCCTATGCCTGTTTAAGAATGTAAGACAGTAGAACAAGTTGTTGACATGTTTAAAAAGGTTGAGGAAAGCTGATTCCAATCCACAATAATTACCATGCGATAACTTAAGACTGTTTTTAGTGCAATATATGTTATATTCTATTGTATATCTGTGTTTTTCTTGGACTAATAGACATTAGACAATGGCTACAAAACAGAATATTTCGAACTCGGATATAATTTCCCCAGATTAGAAACTTATTTCTTAGCTGTTACATGTTTAGAAAGGTTGAGGAAAGAACTTGGAAATTACTAGCAAAACTGTTATTGCAATCCACAATAATTGCCATGCGATAACTTAAGAATGTTTTAGTGCAATATATGTTTATATTCTATTGTATATCTGTGTTTTTCTTGGACTAATAGACATTAGACAATGGCTACAAAACAGAAGATTTCGAATTTGGATATAATTTCCCCCAGATTAGAAACTTATTTCTTAGTTGTTACATGTTTAGAAAGGTTGAGGAAAGAACTTGGAAATTACTAGCAAAACTGTTATTGCAATCCACAATAATTGCCATGCGATAACTTAAGAATGTTTTAGTGCAATATATGTTTATATTCTATTGTATATCTGTGTTTTTCTTGGACTAATAGACATTAGACAATGGCTCCAAAACAGAAGATTTCGAATTTGGATATAATGCAATCATTTCCCCAGATTAGAAACTTATAATGGTTTAACTTGTTCCAATATTCTTTTATTAAAAGTAACATGTTTTTTAGCGCATAATATCCTATGCCTCTTTAAGAATGTAAGATGGCAGAAGAAGTTGTTACATATTTAGAAAGGTTGAGGAAAGAACTTGGAAATTACTAGCAAAACTGTTATTCCAATTCACAATACGATAACTTACGAATGTTTTAGTGCAATATATTCTTTTGTATATCTTTTGTTTTTCTTGGTTATTCGACAGATTTAATTGTAGTCCAACTTTGCTTTGTGCAGTGATTTTACATTTTGACCTGACCAAAGACATTTAACACAATACATTCTCTACTGTCTAATCATTCGTCATTTGCACATCCATAACTCTAGGAGCGAATATCAATCTGTTACTCACTAAGGAAGTTACTTCTATCTAGGTATGGTATAAATCCCATTAATTTATTAAATTCTCTATTGGAATTATATATGTAAATTGAATACTTATTAGATTACAAAAATATAGAATAATTCATTTACCAGTTAAATTGGAAACTGATCACTATTTTGGGGGAGTTAAGTACGTAAATTGAGTGCTTCTTAGATTGCAAAAATGTAGGGGGAATTTTGTACCTAAATTGAGATAAAAAGACTACTGGTTCCACTAAGTTTTCCTTTCTTTAAGTAATTTGTTTAATTGTACAAACAATTAATTCGATAGAAGATTTTTTTTTTTTTTTTGGAAATTACATTATCTGTGTAGGATCAGCTTTCCACTGTGGTGGAATTAGACTTACTCCTGTAAAAAGACTACAGAAAAATACTACTGTAGTAAGATATTACTGCGAAACTCCGCAAACTATCTCTAGAGAGAAATTACTTTTGCTCAAATAAGAAGTGTTTAAACATGTATAACATATAAATTCCAGTTAAATTACTAGTTTTAATAAATGCGTATATACCGCAATTCTTGCTTTTATTTCTTAAATGTTAAGCTCTAAGATACGCACTTTCGACTTTTACAATTTTAACTGCAAACTTACAGTAGTTATCTCTAGAGAAAATTACTTTTGCTCTAATAAAAAGTGTTTAAAAATATATAAGTTCCATTTAAATTACTAGTTTTAATATGTACGCATAAATCGCTATTCTTACTTTTATTTCTTACATGTCAATTTGTAAGAAAGGCACTTTCTACATTTCTAACCGAAAACTTACATCTCTTCTTTGCAAGAATTGACGGAAATATGTGTGTAAATTGAGTACGTTTTAGATTAGAAAAGTGATTAAATATGTGGAATTTGATACGTAAATTGAGATACAACAGTTATTAAATCTCTGGTTAAACACTAGCTTTTTTTTTTTTTTCCCCTTTCTTTAATTGCATAAACATATTATTAACTATTTCGTCGTACATTGCGTTAGATAACAGATCCAACGACTTTAAGCAGTACCAAAAAGAAAACGATATATTAGATTCTATAAATATAGTTGATCGATAAACAAAACAAAAAATTATCTTAAAAAGGAAAGTGGAGATTTAACTCATAGTGGAGTCCTTTGTAATTAAGTGTTAATCGGTCATCGGCAGAGACAACATGGGCTCGCACAAAGTGTTAAGTGTTTCTCAGCTCTATGGAAGAAAAGTAAAACCTACTAACGAACGATTTGGACTATTAGAAAACTTGGACAACTTAATTACAAATGATTGTGTAATGTGTTTTTTTCTTTAAAAAAAAAAAAAAAATAAGGACTGTTCGGTTATTATCGGCTCTGTAGTTCGGCTGTCCTCGGTGTGTTTTGTATAATAGGCTAAATAGATTTTTCTTAAAGAAGGAAAATGGAAATTAAATTGTAATTGCTTACCAAAAACCTTACACAGGTAAGTGACTCATAAATCAATATACTGTATTAAATGTCCAATATACTTGATCGATAAAAATAGATAAGTATGGTGTATAAGAAGGAACCATAGATTAAGTTTTAGTTTATTGTTTACCAAAAAACTTACATAAGTATCTGTCTAAAAAAAAAAAATAAATAAATATATTATAATTAGAAATTATATTGCAAACATTGTGCATACATAGAGGTTAATAAACTTCTGTACGAATGGAAAAATACAGGTTAATGAACCCTGGCCTGGGGTTCGTGGGGCGGGGCCTTTCTTTAGGTGTCTGTGTATATATTTTATATATATATAGAGAGAGAGAGAGAGAGAGAGAGGGAGGGAAACGATATGACGGAGAAGTATGTGGGTGAGGTATAAGGATCTAAAGAAAACTACAAAAGAATACGTACTATAGTTATTAGGTGTAAGAAGTAATAAATTAAAAAAAAAATAAAAACTTGTTTAAATTTTTATGATTATTTGAACAAAACTACTACAAAGCTAAACAACTACATGGAACATGCAACGCACGCACGGGCACTCCACAGTAAATTTATAGGCGAGATCTTTTCTACATATGAACTAAGTGGCCACTTTGGTCTAGTGGGTTGCATTACCGCCTTCTAACCCAAAAATTAAGGTTCGATTCCAGGTAAAACAACTTTTTTTATCTCATTTTATTTAATTATTTATAATTTATTTATATTTATAATTTAATATATATTTTATTAATTATTTATAATTTATTTATATTTATAATTTAATATATAATTTATTTGTAATTTAATAGTCTTCGAATTGAATGATAATTAAAGCCATCGGATGACGTCATCTTTGAATTAAGCTCATTGATTTGGATGATGGCAGCGGCGTTCTTGCAACCCCCAAAAAAGACTTGGCTCCGTAGCCCTTGCGCCAGAACCGGTCTTTTTACCCTACTTATGTATGTATGTATGTATGTGTGTGTGTCTATATCAGTGAACCATACGGTTCTGGTATCTGTTCAAATTAGAGGAGAATTAAATATGTTTACAGAAATATCTATACTGCTATGAAGTTAACCGATTTACCACAAATGAGGCTATAAATAAAAGAGGTTTTTTATGGGGTTTTCGCCATTCTCTTAAAAACTGTTCAAAAATTTTCCCTTGGAAAAATACATATTACACATATTACACATACTTGAAACTATCTATTTTTTATTTGAAACATTGCCCCAGAAAAATTCACTTTATGATGTTTTTGGTAGAGCTGAAAGCAGGCGTAAAAGCCATTTCGGCTTTAGGTGATGAGTGGAACTGAAGATGTGGTAATTTCTTTTACTCGCTCTTACCGCTAGTAATTATTTCGATCGTCAATTTTTCCCACAAATTATATGTTTGAGGTCCCCTGAGTATGAAAAAATTGTTCTTAGGGGGTGTATATGTATGTGTGTTAATAGAATATTGCAAAAACGACAAAATCGTAGGAATCTCAAATTAAATATTGCATTTAGATCTACCATCGGCATCTGACTCGAAAGTTTCAATCAAAATCCAGTGCGACTTTACTGATATTTTATTTTTTAGTGATTTTCCTAAAAATTGGTCCAACGATTTTCTTTAAACTACGTATCCTATCTACTACGCACACATTAATATCTATCACTTTTATATGAAACATTTTCCTGGGTAAGAAAATCGATTTTTTGGAGGGGGTTTCTGAGGGCGTTATTACTATGCTACAAACAAACAAATTTGTGTGTGTGTGTGTGTGTGTGTGTATGTTTCATTTTTATATATTGTGTTTTTAGTTTAGGTCCCAACTGTATATATAACATTGAAGACAATTAAATTTAGATGAATGAATGAATGCTTTATTATACAAATATAAACTTACAAAACTTAGATACAAACATAAAGCGTACAGCAATGGCCAATTAAATTTAGTAAACATTCCCTATTTGATGGTAATTTGTCAATCATACGTACGTAAATTGCAGTTCAAGAAAGTTGTGTGAGTGTTTAACATTGGATTTTTTTTTTTTTTTTTTTTAAATATGTGTCGTAAATTAATTACGGAGATACCATTTATATTGATCGGCTGAAACTAACTTTTGACTTTAATTGCTTTCTCTTATTTCTGTAAAAGGAATTATTGCTTTGGTATTAAACTCCTCGAAATAAATCTTACCGCAAATTGTTTGCACGATTGTGTCTCTCTCTATGTATGGTAATACCTAGCAAAAAAGTAGAAAGTTCATAGTTTATTTTCTTCGAGTATCAGAATAACCTGTCATAAGATTTCGGGGGAAAAAATAGTAACCAGAAATTATTTCTTTTTTTTTTTACTTTCCCTTACCCCTAGTAACAGGAAGTATTGTAATCGTGTCAAATTTTCGATATCGAGTTTTCACCGGAAATATCCGTTTTGAGGTCCTCTGAGTCCAAAAAAGTGGTTTTTAGGCCAAATGGTCATGTGTGTGTGTGTGTGTGTGTGGTGTGTGTGTATGTCTCCCCCTCTCTCTTGCTCTTCTCACTCACTGTGTGTGTGTGTGTGTGTGTGCGCGCGTGTGTGTGTTAACAACTTTTATTTAAAACATTTCTCTGGGAAAATTCATTTAATTCATTTAAGGGCAGTTTTGTGGGAGGGGTGGGGTTAGGTTTTCATGTAAAGTGCTATTTCAGTTTGTTAGACAGTTGTCATCTAAATAATATTAATTAGAATTGGGTCTGTTGTTGAAATTCCGAGTTTGAAAAAAATTGGATAACCGTAAGTGCGTTTACTTTACCATTTTACTGAAATGTAATTTTCAGTTTTTTGATAATTTTCTCGCAAACGGCTTCAACGATTTTCTTTAAACTAGGAATGTGAACTACACATATAAAGAGCTACTACTTTTATTAGAAACATTTTTCTGGGAAAATTCAGTTAAGGTCACTTCTAGGGGAGTAGTAGGGTTATGTTTTTCTCTAAAGTGCTATCATCGTTGATTATACGATTCTATCATCCAAAGAATATTAATTAGAAAAAAATAGGTGGCTAAAATTCCGAGTTTCAAAGAAATTAGTAAACCGGAAGTGCGCTTTTACTGAACAGTTTTTTTCAGTTTCGACGAATTTTCATTAAATTTGGTACATAAATTATAAAATTTGTCAATTATAATTTTGAGAATGGAGAGTAAGAGAAAGTTGTGTGTGTGTTTCACACCAGATTTTGTTTTTTTTTTTTAATATACGTATATATACTTGCTGATAAGAGGAAGTAATTAGTCCTCTCTTTCTTTAAACATACTTTCTTTTTTTGCCCTAATACAAAAAATATAGTAAATATAGTGGTGTTTGAGATGATCACATTGTAGTCCAGAG
This sequence comes from Triatoma infestans, assembly GCA_011037195.1. NCBI lineage: Eukaryota > Metazoa > Arthropoda > Insecta > Hemiptera > Reduviidae > Triatoma > Triatoma infestans. The sequence continues at coordinate 15,187 of JAAEAF010013957.1, forward strand.
TAGCGCGTCAATAACACTGAACCAACTTCATATAATAACAGTTTGAAATTAAACACCACAAATTCCTCACAATTATCAAAAAATATATATGTATATTAAAATATAGTTTTTCGTCTTTTGGGGACCTCAAAACATGTATTTCCTGTAAAAAAAAACCTCAATTTCCAAAATTTGACACATCTCAATTATTATTTCCTCTTCTTTACCAGGAGGAGTAAAAAAATCTAAAAGTTCGTAAATTATAAACTTTTTTTTTTTCAATGGACAGTTTTGATTACCATTCTAGGTAATGCTTTGGGGCATATCTTATGTTTGCAATTGTTTTAAAAATAATTTAGATTTTTAATTTATATAACAGGCTAAATGATTATTGATTATGGGAGGACTCCAGATTATAAAATATTAAGGTCATCCATTAAGATAGATATATGTTTTTTTTTCCATTTTTTCGCTGTCATTATTTTTACTTTTATTAAATGACGTCCATGTAGGTGTAGATTAAAAGCGAAATGTGTTTGTAATTAATTATGTATTTAATTAAAAAAAAAAACGAAACATTTCTGTAATTGTAATATTAACAAATAATAATAAAAAAAATATCGAGTGGCACCACACCTTATAACAGAAAGGCGCTAGCTTAACTAAATGAATCTATGAACTTGTGTTATGCAATTCTATAAAATATTTATTGTATTTTTATCTTTAAATACAATTATTGAGTTTATATATTATATATATATATTACCCGATTGTCATAAAACAATTATCTAGCATAATAGAATTATGATGTCTTCTTTTTTTTTTTTATCTTATTACGTAAATTATATATAGCAGCTATATGTTTGTCTGTTTGTCTGTCTGGAAATTGAATCGTATGACAAGTTTTTTTTGTTTTTTTAATTATTTATTGATTTCTTTGACAACTTTTATTTAATGAAACTGTAGGTGTTTGGTAAATGTTTTTTTTTTTTTTTTTTTTGAAAGAATTTTTAGTACCGCACCTATACATAATTCTTCAAATATTTCAATTTTGTTTTTGACAATATATTTTGCTTATTTTATGTAATTTTTATCACTGTTTCTATCAATTTTTTTTTTGAGGGGGGGTTTAATATTTAATTTGAAGCAATAAAAATATTTCAACACTACTTACTATGTAGATATTATTACGACCCTATTAAAATACTAGTTAGGTTTTAAGAACAATAGAAAGTAATAATAAAACGATTATTTGACAATCTTCTAAATTGACTCAGTGTAATAATAAAAGAACGTTAGTAAGTTATCATTCCAATTTAAAAATATATGTAATAAGAAACATTGTAGCAATAAGAAACATTGTATGTAATAGTTGTAGGAGGAGATGTTGGTTGTGGATGTTGATAGATAAATAACACCTTAATATCGGTATAAGATATCTATAATTGATATATATGTATATGACTGACTGCCAAGGACTGTATACTTACACTACAAGAACAGAACAGACTGACTGACGTGGCTAAACGATATGTACAATTCAAGTGTGAGACTGTGAACAGAATATCTCTTTTGACTCTGTCTCTCGTATATATATCCAACTGCCTCTCCTCTCCTCTCTCTCGAGAGGGGCTCTTTCTCTCTGATGCGTGGTGGGGGTTCACTCGCTAGTGTGGATGAGTGGTGGGGGTTCACTACCCCTACATTGTATTAGAATACACAGAACATTATAATGTTTTATGTATATTTTATAGACATGAAAAAGGCATTTTCGATAAATCAAAAAATCATGTATGGCATAAATTACACTATTTACGTATGAATTGCAAACTTATTCACGTAATGAAAAGTGCCGCATTCAGACTGTCACTGAATAGTGGAACTGACGGACCTGTCGGTAAGGGTAGACTATAGACTTCTCCAAGGAGACTCTCTTTCGCCTTTTCTGTTCGGTCTGCGCATATATATATATATATATATCTGATTTTAATGGATTCTTTTGAGATTGAGGCCAATCCGGCATAAGACAACGTCAACGATATTCTCTCATTCATTAGCTTTTGCCGATAGATAATATTGTTCTCTTTTCGGAAAAGTCGAATTGACCTTCAACGAAAGTTATATAATTTATCGGAGTATTGTCAAATTAACTTACTAACTGTAAACTTAAAAAAAAAAACAAAAAAAACAAAAACGAAACAATAGTATTCCGAGGGAAGGTGCATTGGACTATCACGCGGAGGTCCCAGGTTTAAGTACAGTGCTATCCATCAGGTTTTATTCTTCCTAGGAGTCGCTACAGTTCACTGATCGAGGACAACCAAAATATATGCCTTGTAATCTAAAATTCTAAGAACAATAAGTCTTGGAATTAATAATCACTCGTGTGATTGTCTGTGTACAATCTCTCTTAATAGTGATTATCAGAGGGTAAACAAAAAATTTAAAAATGTGCGAAAGCATGTTCCCAGATTAATTGGAATAACTGATTCACTAAAAAACATTGTTTACCAATATAATCATATGAGGATTAACTGTTAGCAACTAAGTAAATACTAGATTATACTTATAATCAAGTATATATTTATATATATATTATATCCTAAGTAAACAACTATATTATATATACCAAACAAACGATTTCGAAGTTTCCATTAATTTGGAAATTTAATGTACATAAAAAGTTATTTTTTTTTTGTTCAAGTTAAATCTGAATAAACAGATAAATTGGCTTTAAAGATGCCATATAAAGAATATTCTCTAAAATCTTATTCACTGTATTGTACAATTCAAAATTCTGAAAAAAAATATATTTAAATAAATAAATTAAATGTGTCTTAGAAATTCCGAGTTTCTAGTTAGTAAATATATGTTTGTTCCCACTTTAACTCCTTTATATGTTCACCTTTATTTCAAAATAAAATCCTCAACAGAAGTTTTGTTGTGAGCCCCCCCCCCCCCCCGAAATCTCAAATGTGTTTTCATCCTTCATAATAGGTTCAAAATTGATTTCTGAATCAAATGGAATCACTTTCAGATTTCAAATTATAGAAATGCCCATATAAGCTGGGGCGGCGGGTGTTGGTGTAGTGGTTATGAACATGGACTTGTAACTAGGAGATTCCCAGTTCGAGTCCCGCATGTAACTACTAAATTTTATATTTGTTTAAAAAATGTTGATAGTAAAGTAGGTGCTTCCGCCCTCGTCCACGACACCTAATTTGGTAGTTAGATGTTAAGTTTGCCTGAAAAAATAGGCGATAATAAGCTTTCTCATTTGTGGCACTTTACTTTAAAAATGGCTCGCAATTATTTTCTTTAGACAAGTGCAATTTATTAAATAAATAGTATTTATATTTATTATTTAACATGGAGAATATAATTTTTTTTTTAAAATATAATTATGGAGAATTCATTTAATACATAATTAATGAACATTAGCCTTGCATCCATTAGTTGTTTCATAATAAATAATTATATTCAAGTTTATACTTGAGAATTAATTAATTTAAACAAAGAGTATAATAAACTAACTAATAAGATTTTTTGTTTTTTACTTCTTTATATGTATATAAATTATTTATAATAATAATAACTGACTATTATAAAACATTAATCATATTTGTGTGAGAGAGTGTATATGTAACTTTTCTTTTTAATTTATATAAAAAGGCTTAATTTAAAATTATCCAATTAGTGATAACAGCTATTTAATGTGGTAACAATAACCCATCACCTTCTTTTAATTAATGTAAAACTATTATAGGGTTGTGTTCCTGTTTTATTTAATTTCACTTTAGTTCCGTTGTTGGCGAATATTAAGTCATTAATTAATAATAAAAAAAAAATTCCAAGACTTTATTTTAATTTTAGAATTTTTTACTTTCTCTTACCCCTAGTAAGAAAGAGGAAGTATTGTTGTAATCGTGTCATAATTTTCACCGGAAATATCCGTTTTGAGATCCCCTGATTCCAAAAGGGTGGTTTTTAACAAATAGTGTGTGTGAACAGCTAGCTCAAAAACGAAAAACGTAGAAAGTTAGAAGTTGATTTTCCTTTAGGTATCACCATGGGATCTGACAGTACGTTATCTGTCAAAATTCCTCAACCGGAAGTGCCACATTACTAGTTTTTTTTTTTTTTACTTTGTTGCAATTTTCTCAAAAATAGCTTTGACGATTTTCTTCAAACTTGGTATATCAACTACACATACAAAGAGCTACAACTTTTATTTGAAACACATTTCTCCGGGAAAATTCATTTAAGGGCACTTTTGGGATAGAGGTGGGGTTAGGTTTTCCTCTAAAGCTATTTCAGTTTATTACACAATTTTATCATCTAAATAATGTTAATTAGAATTAAATGTATTGTTGAAATTCCGAGTTTGAAAAAAATCGGATGACCAGAAGTGCGTTTACAATACCATTTTACTAAATGATTTTTTTCACTTTTTCGCGATTTTCTCGAAAATCGTTCCGACAATTTTCTTGAAAGTTTCTATATAAACTACACACAAAGATCTACAACTTTTATTTGAAGTATTTCTCTGGAAAAATTCATTTAAGGGTTTTTTTAGGGGAGGGATAGGGTTATGTTTTTCTTTAAAGTGCTACCATCCTAACAAAATTAATTAGAAATAAATAGATAGTCAAAGTTCCGAGTTTCAAGAAAATTAGTAAACTAGAAGTTCCTGCCCTTTTACTGAACAGTTTTTTCAGTTTTCGACCAACTCCGACAAATTTCATTAAATGTGGTACACTAACTAAAAAATTTGTCAATTTCAATTTTGAAAACCGGAGTAAGAGAAAGTTGTGTGAGTGTTTCACACCAGATTTTTTTTTTTTTTTGTACTGAGAAGAATGTACATAGGCATATGCTAAATAGTTTTCAATAGTAGTGGAAGTTTCGAGGCTACCTATTACAAATCTCTTTTAAGAGATTGACCTATGGTAGTGTATTTGCAGCAAAACTCAAAAATGAAAAAAAAACTCTTGTTGAAATACTGATACACTTTCTCTTACTAAATGAAATTCTCAAGTTCTAATTGATAAATTTTCTTTTAAAAAAATCAGAATTCTGGTCAAATCTTTGCGGCGATGATAATAAAAATCGTCATGGATATTTCAACGAATGAACAATATAAAATCAATCGCGATATTAAAATAATAAATTGTTATTACACAATTATCAAGTACATTAAAGTAATATTTATATTTCTTAGTTACGTTAATTGAATAATATCCTAAAATAAATATTTTTAGGATTATGGCACTTTTGAAGTATATTTTTTAAAAGTTAAGTGACCTGCCTCTAACTTTCTGTCGGTAATATATTTGTAGTAGTATGTATACCATGTTAAAGGAACCTTAGTATTATCACACTTCCGGTTAATCGATTTTCTTCAAACTTTATATTTCGTGAAAAATTTCATTCTTGTATCGTCTGCAGACTTTACGACAAAAACTTTCGCTCTCGCTGAACTTCCAAAAATAAGTTTACCTAGAACTTAATGTTGCAAAAAAAAAAATAAATAATAATAATGATAGGGGAATACATACCTAGATTGATAGCATAAAATGTTTGAAGAAAAATCGTTATAGCTTTTTACGAGAAAAATGTGAAAACTGAATAAAAAAAAAAACATCATAAAAGTGGCATGTCTTGTAGAAGTATTGTGAGAGAAACTTTTACATTTTTGTCGTATTCCGATGTAATGGTGGTAACAAAACGGAATATTTTACAATTCTCAATTTACAATACATTCTCAATTTGCTAATAAAGACCATCTCCAAGTTTAGAACTTTATCAAAATAGAATGCTGTTTTAATTTCTTAAACTTACATACTCAGAAAATTAAAAAAAAAAAAAAAATCAACGACGAAACGTAACAGACTTTTAACAGCTGATGTTGGCATTTACCGAAAAGGAAGTGTTTACACGTTTTTTTATGGACCTTGACCACCTCATTATGGTAATAAGATTTACAAGTAAAAACTCAGCTTTTTTTTTTTACCAATTTTTCAACTTTCATATTTATTGTAATGTTTTTAATATTTTGTTGATCAATCGCTAAAAACCTTCTTTTTTTTTTTTTTCTTTTTTTTCCTTAATCAGGTTAAACAGATGCATATTTTTTTTTGTAAAAACAAAATTTCGTAGATTATTGACACGATAACAAGTAATTTCTCTAAATAGTAAGAGATAATAAAATAAAACATGACACCTCTTTTACTATATCTCTTAGTGGACCGTTATTGAAATTCGACCAAAATTCCTTCGACAGAAATCATTTTTTTGTTTTTTTTTTTAAAGTTTCTAACTTCTCGACAATTCCTATGATTTTCTTTAAACTTTAATTATATTTTTTAACAGCAACCAAAGAGAAGCTCTGCGAAGAGAAGAGAAACAAAACCACTCTCTCGAACTGGAGTGGGAGAACTGTATAAATATAGCGACGGACAGTCTATAAAAAAAAGACAGTTGAATTCAGTTTAATTATATCCAATCGCTACATGTCATTTTCTTACCACTCTACCTTAAACGTTTCTCTATTGTGAAGTCCAGGCAGTCTGTGTCTTATAAATAATATATTAGTTGACCAGTGTTAACCAAGTCTTATTCTTAATTCATCTGCCATACCTAAATTCTCTCCACCTAGCACATCCATTATATTTAACAGCAACCAAAGAGACGCTCAGCAACCAAAGAGAGCAAAGAGAAGCTCAACCACTCTCTCGGACTGGAGTGGGAGAAGCTGCATAAATATAGCTGTGGACAGTCCATAAAAACGCAGTGGAATTGAGTTCAATAAATCCAATTACTACGTGTCATTTTCATACCACTCTACCTAAAACTTTTCTGTATTGTAAAGTCCAGGCAGTCTGTGTCTCATAAATAATATATTAGTTAACCAGTGTTAACCAAGACTCCTTCTTATATCATCAACCAGACCTAAATTCTCTCCACCTAGCACATCCATTATCACTTTAATATTATATATCTGCACTCCTCAAATGTAGGGCACCATTTTTCGGTGAAAATTGCTTTTTTGGGAAATTCTTGGTAATAGTGGCTATAGAGGCTTCCTTCACCTCACTATGATACAGTGTCCCGCCCCATAACTATATAAAGAAATATTTTTTTAATATTCAAATTTGTTTTTTCAATTCGTGGTTTAAAATTTTAAGCATACAAGAAGAGAAATTTGTATTTAATGTTTAAACCTCCACGGTTCTTTCTATTTAATTATATAATTTTTGAATCTACATTTTGCTTAAGATTTCTCATTAGTTTTTAATTTGAAATAAACACTTCACACTGACAAAAGCATCTATTTCAACTACTTTTTCATACCATAAAAATTATATCTTGTGTTGAAACACTCACATCACTGTCAAGTTAATACATTAGTAATCATTATAAATAAATTTCTATCAGACTTGGAATTTTTATTAAAGCTGGGGGGGGCTGCACCTATATTGTGCAGGGGGGGGAATTTAAACTCTATTAAAGGGACAATTTTGAGTGAAGCATTACCTTTTCAGGTTCCGCAGAATTCACAAAAAATCAATTTACTCCGTAAAATGTTCAAGCATAAGGTTAGGCTATGTCCACACTGGTGCGCTTTCCTTTTCCCCTTCCGCCTTTCAACTTGCGCTTCCTCTTTCCAATTCAACATGCGTCACGCTTCAATGCTTGACGCATTCAATTTGTCGCCCCACTTAATCATCTGTTACGTGTGCATTTTATCGATGGATTCAGAAGCGACAGATTGTGCAGGTTATCTGTTTCTGATTTGAAAACGCGGGCTTTTGATTTCTTTTCACTCCCAAAAAAACGTCAGATTATACTTTTGTGCCAAGAAACGCCAGGGCATCGCTTCTCGCACTTTTGTTTGTAATAATTTTGAATTTATGTCATATAAAACTGTTTTTGGCGGTAATCCTCGATGAAATCAAGTGTCTCTTCATTTGCAGACATGTCGGAGATATTATGATTAATATAATAGTTTAATTACTATCGTTTAATAATAAAATTATTATTAAAATAATAGTTACTATAAATATTAAAAAAAATAAAAAAATAATAATATAAATAAAATTATATAATTATAGATTATATAAAATATTAATAATTTTTAATAATAAAATTATTATGTAATATATATAATTAAATAATATTTGAAATTAATTATATAAACATAACCTATAAAAGTGTAAACACAACACGTAGCGAGATTAAAAAGACGCATAGAATGTTGAACGGAAAATCCACTAGTTGGATTCACGTGCGCTATGCTTGCGTTATAAAAAGCAAATGCCTACTCGTCTTCAATGAGGCATGCAATAACGCATGCCTTTCATTCATCACACCGTGCGCTACGACGCTGCTCTGTTGAAAGGAAAAAGTTGCACCAGTGTGGACCTAGCTTAGAAATATATATGTTTAGTAGTTGAAGAAAAATATTGTAACGCAGCCATGGTGCCGTCTAGGAGAGAAAGCAGGTACCTAAAGGTCTCTAGTGGCCGCTCGACGAAGCGCTGGTGGCGCGCTCTAGCCCTTTCTAGAACAATCTATTACCTTCTAGACCTTCTCCACCGCTATAAATAGTGGGACCACAGAGAGTTTAGAGAGATTTTTGTTACAAACGAAGTGTGCGTTTGTGAAAAGAGTATAAAAAGTGAACAAAGTGAACATTTGTTGGTTTAATCTGTGAATTAATTTTTATTGTGTTGTATTTGTACTTTATTGTGTAAAACAATAAATTGGTATTTGTCTTATTGAAGTTTAGAGTATTTTATCTATACGAACCCACTTAGAACTAGTTGCTGTAGCTAGTTTAGAGGGAAAAACGTTACAATATTGTTACTTTAATCGGAAAAATCGCAGAAAATTGATTAAAAAAACTATTGGTCGTACTTCCGGTCACCCGAATTCCTTAAAATTTGTAATTTTGGTCAATTATTTGATTTTTATTAATAATAATATTGAAATGGCAATTGTTTCTAGAAAAAATTAATTTTCCATAGAAAAAATGTTATAAATAAAAGTGATTAGAACCATTTATCGTAGCGTATTCAGCACGACATAAATATCACAATTTATTAACGGATAAAAATATGTACTTTAACAGGACACGATTAATTAAATTGTTTCTAATGACAAACGATATGGCACCCAAATTACCTGTCAGTTTTTATTATCAATAAATAATATAGCGATCAGGAGGCTGCTTACTTATTGTTACAATCTCTCGTTCTCTTTGGGTAAAAAAAAGAAAAAAAAAAACTGAAAATTTGTGATTAAAAAATAAAGCAAATTAATGTATAAAAGTTGTTTTAATAAAAATAAAAAAAAATGTTAATTTATTCGACATTATAATAAACAATTCATTCAGAGATAATTAGTTTTTTCTCTTACCCTTTTATACACAATACAGGACATTATTTTACGCTCTAAGAGATACTGGAACTTTGAGTGTCTTCTTTTCCGTTTCCCGTTAACTAATTCAGATAAATCCTAGAAAGAAATCATTGTTTCGCTGAAACGACTCATATAGCATTCTTATTTAATGCATATAACGTTTGCCCAAGTCCTACGGGATATAATTGGATTTAACTACTGATTTATAAAAACGACTCTTTTGGAGAATTTGATAGAGTATACTGCCAGCATTACTAAAAGGAGTTTTAATGTTGGAATGCTTTCTTAGTTAGCGAATCCATATCTCATTTCCTCTGATATATGTCCTTTTATCCATCCAAATGATAACAGATTTTCCACTGATCGTCAGTCCATGAGATTCATTAATATACTTAAAATTAGATTATCAACTCTAGATGACATGTTAAAATTATTTTGAATGGTAGCAGCATATTACAATTCTTCCGAGTACATAACTTTTGGAAGGGTTATCATTTTTTATAAACGAACTTTTTATGGTCGAATATTGCATATCCTACTTTAATTTGCATTTTTTGAACCATCTATTGTGAAGATTAGCTGGGGCGTTGGACCATATTTCCCTGCCAATGAATTCTAAATCGCTAATTTATTTGTTGTAAAAAAAGATGTGAAATTTAACGGGACATTTATGTATATAAAATAGATGAAAAGATTGATTTAAAAAATTTGTAATCTACACCAAAATTGTGGTAATTTCCTGTTATAATTATGTATAATAATGGATCTCCAGTTGATTTTTGATCAAAAATTCTTAAGTCCTGGTCTCTTTGCAGCTTTTAAATGATATTGGTATCAAGTTTTTTTTTTTTTTTTTTTTTATTATGCCAATCATACATACATCATACGTCTACATTTTTTTTCAAGTATAAGAGAAAGTTAAAAGAAGACTCTTTTCACCATTTTGTGATCCTTAGCTGCTTGCCATAATTTATCATACATCAGTTTCATGCATGAAATGGTATATTTATTAAAGTGAATAGGTCAAGCTTTTACTTGTGCTCAGGAAAATGCATAATTCAGAAAAATGGAAATTTCACGTTAACAGTGATCTAAAAGAAAACATTAAAAAATTGATGTGGTAGTTTAAATTATTAATAAACCTAGAGAAAACGTCTTTATAATATGGCTTCCTTTTAAATTTATTTCATACAAAAAAAAAGGAGGCAGATACTTTATCTTTATTGTAAACATGATAAGTAAACAAACAAAGTGCTCATTGTTCGTTTTCTTTCTCCAAATTTATGACTAAAACAATGATTTTTTTTTTTTTTTTTTTTTTAAGAAAAAAGAAGCTTTAAGTGATTTTTATTTTTGAAGATGAACAAAGTGATTTTGTTCTTAAACATTGCCATTTTTATTACCATACTGACCGTAATAAAAGGAAATATTGTTTTAAGCAGTTTGTAATAATTAGTTTTTTTTTAAATTTATTTGAGCTTAATGGTTTATTCTATTTAAAAATCATAAACATTAAAATAATATTATATTAAAAGTAAACATTAATAAATTGTATATTAGTTTTTACCAAATCGGTGGCTCAACCTGGTGCCAGTTCTTGAACTATGTTATGTTCCTCCCACTTGCTGTTGGTGAAGTGTTTTCAATAACATCAGTCTTGTACCAGCTTTTAAAGCCGTCAGTTTCATATAAAATCATAAGAAAGTTTAATGTGGAAGTGTTTTTCTATTTAAAAGACAATTTTTTTTTTTTTTCTTGTGTTAATTTAATTTTTATTTTGGATTATATCTTCTTATTATTCAACTTAATTCTGGATATTAAATGTAAGTTTTTTTTTATATGTATGTATGTATATATGAAATTAAACATTGTTTCTAATGCCCATAATCAACAAACTCAATCTCTTCCTTAAAAAAAACAAAACGTGCTCTACGTATCAACAACTAAAAAAAATAAAAAATAAAAACTGGTTCAAATTATCGCACCTTTATGGTGGAATTATCTGCACATATTCATCTCCTTGCGGGGCGGGTTTAAATTATTACAAACATTGCCCCTCCTTTAGTGCATTCCAGTTTTATTTTGTTATTTTTTTTTTATATATATTTATTTATTCATTTTTAGAATTAAATAAATGTCTTTACTATATTTTCATGTAATGAAAAGTATTTTTACCAGAATTCTAATGGATAACATTATCGATCTCTAGCATATATATAAAAATAGAAACCGGAGTAGTTTGATTCATTTCAGCATTGATTAACAATTTCAATCCATGATTCGTATTTAAAAAAAAATAACTACAAAAATTGTAATAAATGAAATAGAAATAATTAAATAAATATTAGGCGTTTTTTTTTTGCATCCTACTTATACACAGAAATTAGGTTTCCTCCTACACATTTAAATAAGAAATAAACTGCGAAGTTTTTTTTTAGAAAAAAATATCTTGATGACTAGTTTCCTCCAATATTTTGGACTTTAAGTTAACCTCGCCACCCACGATTTGTGTTTTTCCTAGGGAAGTATGTTTTATTTATTTATTTATTTATTTTTTTTTAAGCTTCATTTGTTTTCATTATTTTTCATTTTAATGTTGACAGATGGTAGTTTATTATTTTTTGGTTTTTAAAGAATTTATCTTTTTTATTTTGAATAATTCCATGATATTCCACATGTAAAGGGGTGGAGGGTGACTAATTCTCACTAAAGCTAGGCAGGTGTATTCGTAGTCATGTTTGTTAGGGCAGGATTAGGTAGGTGGTTTCCATGGTGAATGAGTGACAGATTTATGTTCATTTTTAAGAAGCTTTAGGGTTTAATAATGGAAATTAAAAAAAAAAAAAAAAAAAAATCTGGTGTGTGAAAACTCACTCGATTATAACACTTATTCTTTCTTAATATAATTACGTAAAAATGGCTTTTTATTTAAATTTTAAATTTTGCTTATGTGTCTTAAGATCTTTATATATATTGTGTGTTTGTGTGAGTGTGGGGGGGTGCCAGCCTACCAACAGAGGCAGGTCGAGAATGATTTACAATTGTTGGGAGAGCAATAAATTATTGAACAAACACATTTGAATTTTAACGTCTCCTTAGAACTAACTAAAAACATTTTTCATCAGAATAAAAGTGATGTGTTTATATTTCTGCAGTTAGTATTCCAAATTTATAGGAAATCATTATAATAGTTTTCGAGAAAAAAAAATTGACGAATTTTATGAGCTTCAAATTTTTACTAAATTTTTTATTTGTCTTGAATTTTATTTGAGAATGGCAGATACTAAATTTAATAGAATGATTTTTTTTTTTTTTTTGGAGAAAGTTTTTCAACAAAAATGATAGTTCTCTGTATTCAAAGTTAGTGAAATAATCTGTCGTCTTTTTTTTTGTATAGAGAAAATCCCAAAAACGTACTTCGAGCTATCCGATTTTGTTTTCAAATTCGCAATTTTGGCAACATATTTTATTCTAATTAATACTTAATTGATGTAATTGTATAATGAACTAAAATTAGCTTTACAATAGGGGAAAACATAAAACCCAGCCTCTCATCATAAAATCTTCCTTAAATGAATTTATTCAATATTATTTCAACGTTTCAAATAAAAGTTTTAGTTAGTTGAAGATTTTTTTGAGAAAATCGCCAAAAAAAAAAAACTGAAAATTCTATTTAGTAAAGTGGCAGTTTTGGTTGAATAATTTTGACAGATAACTAACGGTCGGATTGATCCCATGGATGGTGATATCCAGACGAACTCAGGGGACCTCAAAAGTTATATTTCTAATGGGAATTTGATACGATTGCAATACTTACTCTTACTAATACATCCTACTTAGCTTTCTATTCTAAGTAATAATTTACGTAATTATAAATTAACAAATTATAAATTATAAAATTTATAGTACAGTTTAGTGATTTTAATATATTCATATGTTAGGGAACCTATAATTTAATATAACGATACTTTAGAGAGAAAAGCGTGACCAACCCCGCCCAGCTTCCCCAGAACATCACGAAAATAAATTTTCTCGGTTAAAGATTTCAAAACTATAAAGTCAAATATACATTACCGAAGTTTAAAGGACCACACCTTTTGGCAGCGTTACAAGAAATCGCGGAGAAACTGAAAAAAAAAAAAAAGTTCAATAATGACACATTTCCCGCCATTCGATTTTTTTCAAATTCGCAATTTTGCAAACAACTTTTAATTCTTATTAATATATAAATAATTAAATTATATAACATATTGAAATGAAGAGTAAAGCCCTATACCGGAACCTCTTTAAAACATGTTCCCCCCCCAAAATTCATGGTTTCCCCCTTACGTGTGAAATGTGTATACAAAGTTTAACGAATATCGCAAAAGAAAACTAAAAAATCTGGTGTGAAACAGTCACACAGCTTTCTCTTACTCCTGTTCTCAAAATTATAATTTAGAAAGGTTGTGTAGCAAATATAACGAAATTCGTCGAAAACTGAAAAAAAACTGTTCAGTAAAAGCGCACTTCCGGTTTACTAATTTCCTTGAAACTCGTAATTTTGGCCATCTATTTATTACTAATTAATTATGCTTGGATGATAGAATTGTAAATCAACTATGATAACACTTTAGAGGAAGCTTTTTCTGTAACCCCACCCCTACACTGAAAAGTGCCCTTAATGATTTTCCCAGAGAACTATGTAGATAAAAGTTTATAGATCTTTGTTGTGTAGTTTATATAGGAAGATAGTTTCAAGAAAATCGGGAGCCTTTTTGAGAAAAATCGCCCCCGGAAAAGTGAAAAAACTACATTTAGTATAGTGTAAAGTAAAAAAAACCGCAACTTTTTTTCGGTTTAATCCGATTTTTTTAAACTCGCAATTTAAGCAATATATTTAATTTTAATTTCCATTATTTAGATGGTAGAATTGTCTAATAAACTGAAATAGCACTTTAGATGCTAACCCCACCTCTCCCCCGGCAGTGCCCTTAAATGAATTTTCCCGGAGAAATGTTTCAAATAAAAATTGTAGCTCTTTGTATTTGTAGTTGATACACCGAGTTTGAAGAAAATCGTCGGAGCCATTTTTGAGAAAATCGGAAAAACTTAAAAAAAGAGTAAAGTGGTACTTCCGGTTGTGGAATTTTGGCAGGTGACCCACTGTCGGAATCCATGGTGATACCTAAACGGAATATCAAGTTTGAATTTTCTACGATTTTTTCATTTTTGAGCTATGCTGTTCACACACACACACACACCATTTTCTAAAATCCATTTTTTTTCATACATACATACACACACACACACAGACCATTTGCTAAAAACCTCTTTTTTGGACTCAGTCGACCTCAAAACGGATATTTCCGGTGAAAACTCAATATCGAAAATTTGACACGATTACAATACTTCCTCTTACTAGGAGTAAGAGAAAGTAAAAAAACAAACAAACAAAACACTCAGTAATTGGTACTTCCGTGTGATGGATTTGGTCCAAAATCTTTTTAATCACCAACACCAAAATCTAAAAACCTCTTTTGCGTGCTCAAGGTGACCTTGAAATATGTATTTCCGATGAAAACACAATTTCGAATATCTAACACGAATGCAATAATAAATACTTTCACATACTGCAGTAAGGGAAACAATAGAGACGATTAACAATACTTCCCCTAACGGAGCAGTAAGAGAAAGTAAATCAAAACGGATATTTCCGGTGAAAACTAGATATCGAAAATTTGACACGATTACAATACTTCCTCTTACTATGGAAAAAAAATTAGGCATGACCAGACAGAACTGACAGACAAAAATTTTATTAAACTAATTTTTTTTTTCCCCCTTCACGTAAATATAACAATCACCAATTAAATAACTCTTAAATACTTTTATATTTTTTGTAATAGATAATAGAAAAAAATTATTCTGCGTTTTTATTTAGTTAAATTTTATTGAATATAAATTTTGATAATATTTAAGAAATGTTTTCATTAATAATAATTTCTTAGACATTAATTTATTATTGCGTTTTTTATTTGAACAAAAAAAAATAAAAACTGGTTCTGAAAGGAATATATATTATTTTTTTAAACAGATTCAATAAAAACAACTTTTCAGTAAATAAGTATGGAAACCTTCTAGTCAGCTGGTCATTTTTTTGTGTGATATAATAAATGTTTTCTTTCCTTTTAACTCTAATATGTTGCTTTTTTTTCCTGGAGGGAATATTTTTAGTCTTTTTTTTAGGGGCGTAAACATTAACCTTTCGGAATTTCAGGTACCTGATCAATCCAGTTTGGAAAATATATGTCTATATAGATTTATATCTCAGATGCTTTAATACTTTGCTTTACATTTTGTTTTTATAATTTCTCTGGTTCCAGTATTTTTCTTATATTCAAGACGCGCAATATTGATTACTATAATTATCAATAACAAGACAAATAGTAAAAATTGTTATATGTTAGCTTCTTCTTTTGTTAAAGAAATGTTTAAATAAAAGAAATGTAAACAAAACAAGACAATAGAACAGTTTAATGTTATTTTATTATAGTGAGCTAACAATGCTTTTGTGTTTCCATTTAATTGTTTTGTAATTTTTGTTCTTTTTATTTCAGTTCTTATTTTTTTTTATATATTTTATACTTTTCAATAATAGTTGTTAACCTATTTTTATTAGCAACGACGAATATATTTTATTAATTTTTTGCTACTTATTTATTACGTAATGTTTAATAAAAAAAAAAAAATTATATATATTAGGAATAGGTAAGTTTCTAAAATATGAACAGGTGTTCTTACTGTGTGTGTGGTATGTTGTAAGAGGGATATAAACACGGCTCTCAATAACGATTGCTACATTCCATCTCAGATGTTTGTAGTGGTTTGTGTGACCTTTCTATTTGTGTGTTAGTGTTGTTGTCAGGAGATTATAATGAACTTAATGATTATCACCCATTCATCTAGTTTATTTTGCTATAATTTACTGCTTTAAAGTGCGCTCTATTGAGAGATACTGAAGTTGTTGGGTTATTTTGGTTGACTGAGTGCAATATTATACAGCCTTGCGTTTTTTATTTTTTTCTATTGTTTTGTTGATTTGTGATAAATCTCCTTATTCAACAATCATGTAGTTTCCATTCTAATCTTTTACACTGCTGTAACTTTCGTTTTCTTCTACTTATCATAGTGAAATTGTTTTAACATATCTATTTTCTTAAATTTTTATGTTATTCGTTCATAGGAAATTTTTCCTTTTTTTGATGACTGCCACCATAGCGAGTGGGTTTTTTTAATGGTATTTAACCTTTCACAAATTTCAACATCTAATATATTTTAATTATCGTTTCGTCTTATTGCATTCCTCAAGTTCCAGTATACAAATTTTCTTCAGACCATGAATTTTTTAATTTTTTTCCTTAATTTTATTTAGGACGGAAGTATTGTATATTGGAAGGACTCTATACGCAAGCCTGTTGCCACACACCTTCAGGAACATTCCTAAAATGATTTATCTTGGACAAATGATATAAAAAAAATTGTTAAACCTTCGTCTGTGTCCAAAGACAAATCATTCGGGCATTGTTGAGAAAATAGTGAACAACAAAATTAACCCTACTTTAGCAAAAGAGGTATTTGGCGACTTGCTTCGCATGAATTACAATGAAAAATGTTAACCGTTTTACAAAAACCAGAGGCCACTAGCGAGAAGGAGGTAATCCCTATCAATGGCAGAATTTATCATGCAATTATCGGTGATCACAAATAAGCAAGAAGATATCTTCCTTTTTCTTCATCTTCTCCCGCAGTTTCACAATTGATGATCACTTTCTCCTTCTTCCAACTTTTTTTCTGCTATATCACGGTATTTTTCTACAACGTTCTTAGTAGATTCAATATCTTTTCGTTGCTTACTCTTTGTACTCTTCCACATTTTCCATTTCTTACTTAAAGTTGTTATGAAATCTTCTGTCTTTCAGCATATTTCTTTTTAGTTTGCCAATGTAATCCACTGTCTTCTCGGGAAGTTCACTAAAGACTCAGGTGTCTGCAAGGTGGCTGAAAGTAATTTTGCTTAGTGCCGTGTTTGAAATTATCTCCTCGATATCGTTCATCGGGACAGTTGGTGGAATCCTATTTGTTTTAAACTGTACCCACTTCTCTTCATAGCCTTTTTTTTTGTGCATGTATTTCCTTAAGCTGTTGCTGCTTCCCTTCTATCTACATTAACCTATAAGGTATAGGCCTTTTTGGAGATGTCAGGCTTCTTTGCTTTGTGCTTCATTGGCTTCGTTAGTTGCTACTTATCCTGCTAGGGTTCGTGCATTGTTCATAAGTTGAACTTAGTACGCAACTAAATGCACGCACAGGACAAAGGTGATGCTTTTTACGCTATCTGCTAATATGACCTGAAGATGTAAATTCACCTATAGGAAAATTCTTGGTATATCTCCAGAGTATTTGATTTATGAATCCCATTAAGGGCTTTTATTTCCATGTTTTTACTATAGACTCATGTACTCCTGTCCCTCGAAGTGAGTTAAATAGAAAGGCTCGAGCTATACTTTCGTAGGTTCCTTCTAGATTTACACAGACCATCTCTACATTTATTAAACGACGTCGCTTGTTGCATTAACCTTTAATTATGGCTAATATAACAATTATTTTTTATTTCGTTTACATATTTACGATTAAAGAAATGTATATATATATATAAAACATACATGTATGTATTTAGTTATTTATCAAATAAGGTTTTATTGCTATTGCGTTAGTGAATATAAGTTCAGTGAAAGTGCTGGCATGAAATACACCTTTCTAAATATTTACATGTTCTCCATCAGTGTGTTGCTTCTTCTTTCTGCTTGGTGCTTTGTATATTTTATCATCTTATCCAAGCTATATAAAGTCATAAGAGCTGGGGCCACACCATATGCCTGTTTTTTTATTATGTTTTCTCTTCTTTTTTTTTCCCCATAACAGTGTCCCTAAAATACATATGGTTTTTCTCCTTGGTTGGATAAACATTTGTGTATCATTAATTTGATTATTGGAGATTTACAATGTATGTTTAGAGAGAGACGTCTATATTTCAGTCGATATTTTTCAACAGACTCTACCGCGTTGTATAGTTTGTTTTGCTTTCATTTCTCTTTCTTCTCCTTGATGATCACCTTCTGAAAAAAAAAAAAAGACTGATAATAGATATTTGCTTTACAAGATAAACTGTTTCTATAAGTATCTTCTCACGCACTTACTAAATTCCGTTTATTTACAAAAAAAACTTCATATGTTTGCTTTCCTTTTTTGATTATTGTTTATTATATTTTATTATGTTTGCTTTGTTCTAGATAATATACTACTATGTACTATTATCTAATCTGATATTTTTTTTTGAAGGACTACTTTCTATTTTTTGCTCACCTTGACTTTTTTATTTTTAAAATTCATTTTAATTTTTATAGTTTTTTTTTTTTTAAATATTTTTTTATTGTCCTTTTTTTTTTTAAGTTGATTCTTCCAGTAAATTAAAGTTTATATAACAATCTTTCTAAATTCCCTCACTCTCTATTAATATTTATACTGACCTTTCTATAGAATCTAGCTAGTGGTGTGGTAATTCTTCGAGCCTCCACAAGAGTGGGGGAGATCTATGAAGTGTTTGACCTCATCTTTTATATAATTCTTTTGTTTTTATTTTCAGTTTTAGAAACAAAAGTTTTTTTTTTTTTTCTTACTTTCTCCTACTCCTAGTAAGAGGAAGTATTATAATCATGTCAAATTTTCGATATCAAGTTTTCACCGGAAATATCCGTTTTGAGGTCCCCTGAGTCCAAAAAAGTGGTTTTTAGCAAATGGTCTGTGTGTGTGTATGTATGTATATGAACAGCATAGCTCAAAAACGAAAAATCGTAGAAAGTTCAAACTTGATATTCCGTTTAGGTAGCTCCATTGGTCTGACAGTACGTTATCTCTCAAAATTCCACAACCAACCAATACCACTTTACTAGTTGGTTTTTTTACTTTTTTGCGATTTTCTAAAAAAGGCTCCAAAACGATTTTCTTCAAACTTGAACATCAAGTACACATACAAAAAGCACAACTTTTATTGGATAAAAACATTCTCTGGGAAAATCATTTAAGGGGTTATGGAGGGAGGGGTGGGGTTAGGTTTTCATTAAAAGTCCTAATTTCAGGTTATGGACCAATTCGCGGCGTCTATAATAATGTTAATTAAAATTTAAATATATTGTTGAAATTTCACGTTTGGGTTAAATCGAATACACCGGAACAGTTGCGTTTACTTTAACACTTTTTTAGTAAGCCCTTTTCACATCTTTTCGCGATTTCCTCAAACATGTATCTGATGATTTCTTGAAACCTGTATTATATAAAACTAGCATACAAAGATCTACAACTACAATAAAACATTTCGCGAGGAACGCTTAATTTAAAGGATACTTTTAGGGGAGGAGTGGGGTTAGATTTTTCTCTTAAGTGCTATCCTAGTTGATTATACAATTCTATCATCCAGACATAATTAGTTAGAAATAAATAGATGGCAGAAATTCCGAGTTTAAAGAAAATTAGTAAACCGGAAATGCGCTTTTACGGAACAGTTTTTTCAGTTTTCGACGAATTTCATTAAATTTCGTATACTAACTATAACATTTGTCAATTATAATTTTGAGAACTGGAGTAAAAGAAAGTTGTGTGAGTGTTTCACACCAGATTTTTTGTTTAATTTAAGATAACTCAAGTTTACCACTGTTTTTACGTTCTTTTACTGCTTTAACAGTAGGAATTGCAATTGTATCAAATTTTGAAATATATACTACAAGTATTATTTGGAGATTAGATTACGAAAAAGATGTTTTAGCGCAAGTTCTGTTTTCTCTCCTTCTCTATCCCTCTCTATCGTTCCTCTCTCTCTCTCTCTCTCTCTCTCTCTCTCTTTGTGTGAGTGGTTGTGTGGTGAGTGAGAGTGTGAGGGAGATTTTGATCAAAATCCGTCTACTGAAAAAGCGATTCTTCTGAATGGTTTCTTTCATTTTTTCACGAACTTTTCGTAAACATCTCCAACGCTTTTCTTTAAAATTTGCTACAAATATAACATCACCTCCCACCACCAAAGACCAATCAGTTTTATTTGAAACCATTTTCGTGGAAAATTAATGATTTATTGGGTGTAAAGGGACGCTGCAATGTTATACTTTTCTCTAAAATGCCCTTTAGAGATTAGATTGCTCGGAATATTCTCGAAAACTGGTTTCCAACGGAAAAAAAAAAAACTTTTATTTGTAACATTTTCCCAGAAAAATTTGGTTTTTCAAGCTTCCGGGGTAAAATTTAGGTTTAAGTTTTAAAAAGGAAACCCCGCTACCACCAATTGTCGCCCGCAAGGGTTATCTGTTGCATGCAGTACTACTTGGGGAGTAGCAACCCCACGGGTTACCACAGCTCAGTACGCCATGCACTTCGCCAGAACAGTACACAATACACTTAAACTACATACATTCTCCACTTTACAGACAAGGACAGGCAGTATACATACTAGGGCCTCCGCCTCTAGTTAATTGGTTTTAGTCAAGGGTGAAGGAAGGGATTAGCTCAGTGGTGGCACGCTGGGCAGCAACGCCGAGGTCCCGAGTTCGAATACACATGCTGCCCTTAGATTTTTCTCTTCCTATGAGCCTATACAATACACCTGTACAGTGATGAGAGCAGTGTTGTCTGTAGCTAGAGAACACTACTTGGAAGCCGGCAGAGCACTGAGAATGCTCCGGGGGGCACAGTAGATTTTTCAGGTCGCAGTGCGATAATCCCCTACAACAATCTACATCTAGATCTAGCACCACTTGTAATTTATATATAATGGGCAGGCCAACTAACGTTTTGGTAAAATTTCGAAAAAAATAATGCGCCTTGTTGTGCTGAGCAGAATATGGTATTGTTGAACAACTTGTAAGATTTTCGACCGATCTAAATAATAACTAAAGGAGATCACAAGGAGCGGACAATAAAATTTACACTTTTTTTAAAAATCTTTTCCAACGTTTCGACAAATTTATTGTCTTCTTCAGGGATAAAATTTAAAAAAAAATGTTAATCAGTGTTACATATAATTTCCACAAACACAAAATATGTAATAAACAAAAACTTGATATGGCAGAGAGAATTGCCATATATTTTATGTTTTATTTGTTTTATGGAAATTATATGTAACACCGATTAACATTTTTTTTTTAAATTTTATCCCTGAAGAAGACAATAAATTTGTCGAAACGTTGGAAAAGATTTAAAAAAATGTGTAAATTTTATTGACCGCTCCTCGTGATCTCCTTCAGTTACAACTTGTAATAGGGAACAATGAATACGAACGATGTATTCCAAAACTATTTCATATCTAAACAAAACTTAATATTTATGTGTAACCAACTTAAAATTTCAAAGTTTCCTTTCGAAATAATAATAAAAAGTAAAAAAAAAAAGGCATAACCCGTAACCCACTTTTCACTTTCACTTACAAAGAATTACTACAATATGTCCTAGTTTTAGACCCAATCACTTATTATTATTGTTATTAATTATCTAATTTTGAAAGAGAAGAAAACAGTTAAGCAGCCAAGCACCACTACCCTTCACTGTCACGGTTTAATGATTGTTGCATCAGTTTTCTTTTCTTTTTTTGAAATAGAATATAAGTGAATTAAATTGTAATTATCAAAAGTTTTATTTATTTTTTGGAAGAATGCAATTAAATTGGTACGAAAAAAAAATCTGAAATAAAACATTAAAAAATTATCAGACGATTAGTTGCCAATTTATTGACAGCCAATTGGTTCATCAATTTCATCCCAATTAATCATCTCATACTACTATAAAACAGCCAATCAACAACACCACATAGAAATATACATTACAAAATTATCTTGAAAATAGAAATTTTTATCAAATGATAAGTTGCCTGTAATATTATGATTAGTTGTCACATTATCTAGGTGAGAAAACGTGCACTATAATGAAATGACCAGTTTGTGGAAAACATCACGTCCTCCCCCCCCAGCTCCCTTTCCAATACCCATAAAATCAATTCTATCAGAAAAAAATATTACAAACAAAAATGATAGATCTATATAAATGAGTTGGTTAACCTATTTCTTTAAAAAAAAAAAAAAAACAAAAAATCTGGTGTGAAACACTCACACAACTTTCTCTTACTCCAGTTCTCAAAATTATAATTGACAAATTCTATAGTTTGTATAACAAATTTAATGAAATTCGTCGAAAACTGAAAAAACTGTCAGTAAAAGCGCACTTCCGGTTTACT
The DNA here is from genome assembly GCA_011037195.1 of Triatoma infestans. Lineage (NCBI taxonomy): Eukaryota > Metazoa > Arthropoda > Insecta > Hemiptera > Reduviidae > Triatoma > Triatoma infestans. Next base: position 37,901 of record JAAEAF010013957.1, read on the forward strand.
AATTTTCTTGAAACTCGGAATTTCAGCCATCTATTTATTTCTAACTAATTATGTTTGGATGATAGAATTGTATAATCAACTAGGATAGCACTTTGATGAAAATCTAACCCCACTCCTCCCCTAAAAGGGCCCTTAAAAGAATTTTCCCAGATAAAAGTTGTAGATCTTTGCATGTTTAATTTATATATGAAGTTTCAAAAAAATCGTCGAAGCCATTTTTGAGAAAATTGCGAAAAAGTGAATAAATCATTTAGTAAAGTGGTAAAGTAAACGCACTTCCGGTTATCCGATTTTTTTCAAACTCGGAATTTTCAACAACATATTTAATTCTAATTAACATTATTTAGATGGCAGAATTGTCTAATAAACTGAAATAGCACTTTAGATGAAAACCTAACCCCACCCCTCCCCCAAAAGTGCCCTTAAATGAATTTTTCCAGAGAAATGTTTCAAATAAAGTTGTAGCTCTTTGTATGTGTAGTTGATGTACCAAGTTTGAAGAAAATCGTTGGAGCCATTTTGAGGAATAATCGCAAAAAAGGAAAAATCCAACTTGCAAGTGGTACTTCGGGTTGAGGACTTTGACAGGATAAGGAGTGTCAGGATTCCATGGTGATACCAAAACGGAATATCAAGTTTCAACTTTCTACGGTTTTTCGTTTTTGAGCTATGCTGTTCACATACATACACACACACACACACACACACAGACACACACACAGATACACACACACAGAGACCATGCTAAAAACAACTTTTTTGGACTCAGGGGTCCTCAAAATGGATATTTCCGGTGATAACTCGATATCGAAAATTTGACACGATCACAATACTTCCTCTTACTAGGAGTAAGAGAAAGTAATAACTATTTGAAGAAAAATTATATATATTTTCAGTGAAGTCACAATATCCTTCAGACTCGTGCAATTTTGGCAAAGATTTAATATTCCTAACTATTGTAATATAATTGGTAGGACCATAATTGTATTAATTAAAATGCACATTAATGGGATCCCAGACCATTCTAAAACCAATTTGCCCAAAAAATGAAATCCATTTAGATTTAATCAGTTTCGTATTAGACGGGCAGTTCCATCAAAACTATCCTGTATTGTATACTGGATCTCTTGTGGTATATATAATGCAATAATTAAGTCAGAACTTAGCTAGGAGTTTTCCATTATTCAGTTATGTTGTTCACTTAGATATATATAACCACGACGCAACCATACAGACAGAGAGAGAGTGTGCTAGCGTATTTTTCAGAACTCAGTTTTACACTTTTACAGAACTCAGTTGACCTTGAAATGTTATTGGTGTTGATGTTGTTGTATGTTTGTAGTAGCACGAGCGGTTTAGTAAAAGGGCTTGTATGTATGTTTGAGATAGAAGTATTAGTAATAATCAAGAGAGCACCACTGTTTTTAAAATAGATATATTCTCTAAGTGAAATTAAGTTACTTTAAAATATCACAATAATATGCTTATAAGTATACTGAAATTAATCGGAATAAACTCTTATGTTATAACTTAAAACTGGTACAGTTCTGATGTGTTCTCCTTGGTGTCTACAACAAATCTGGCTTGAAAGAATGTCTTCTGATTGTTCGTTCAGTTCCTCCCCGGTGTGAAGAAGGGGGTAGTACAATGCTATCAAGGTTGATCAACTGCCCATAACTGTTACTTTTTTACTCTGCGTTGTCCTTTTGCAAGGGATTTGTGCAGCATATTCTTGATATTTTGATTTTTGTTTGTTTTTTTAAATTATTATATTTTTGTGTTTCTTGCAATCCATCACAACCTCAAATCATATATTTTCCTGGAGTAATCACTTTTTGAATTATGAATCGATCGCAACCCGTTCTCCTTGTCAACGTCAATTAGAGGATAGTAAATTACTCAGGCCTTCTTTTATAAGCCAGTTACTTTAGTCTTTATCCTGTGAATTCGATAAGATGCCTATTTTTGTCAGCAGGCTTAACGTCCAACTACCAAATTAGGTGTCGTGGACGGGGGGGCGGAAGCACCTACTTTACTATTAACATTTTTTAAACAAATATAAAATTTAGTTATACGCTGGACTCGAACTGTGGTCCTCCCACTTACAAGTCCATGCTCATAACCACTACACCAACACCCGCCCCTCGATGAAGATGCATAAATTATACTAAAGATGAATAATTAAATGAAAATTACATTTCAAGTTCGGAATTGATGTAAACTTGAATGAAATATTATTTAGGGGAATGGGGGGGGGTACAGTTTAACAAGTTTTAGAAGAATTTCCATTTAAATTATTAAATATACCCTTTTAATGATGGGTTCAGGAAACAGTTGTTGCTCAACTTTCATCTTCACATCCGAACCTTAAAATGATTGTAGTCCTGGAAATATTAGTTTTAAAGTCCAATTTTTTTTTTATCCATCGGTCCTTTATAACTGCAAGGGAAATAGAATCAATATTTTAGAGGTTGTTGATGTTTTGAAATAATAGAAATTTTGATTGTAATGTCTGATTCCTTGGAGATGTATTATATATTACAACGTGATTCTGCAATGTTGTTCCGTGCCAACTGAGGTCCGTGTCAAGCCTATAAATTGGACTAAATTATCATTTGAAAGCACCTACCAACATTTGTATCCTTTATTTATGTGAAGCTTAATTTCCTTCCAAAAGATTTACCTATAATAGTATTTGACTTGAATATTGATTTCATTTTATTTTATGGGCTGATGTTCGTTTGCAGCTTTCTTCTATTGTTATTTCTCTTAGTACTTTAAGAAAAAAAAAAAAAAAAAATCTCGTAATGACACTCACACAACTTTCTTTTATTCCAGACTTCAAAATTGTAATTAACAAATTTTATAGTAGTATAAAAAAATGTAATGAAATTTGTCGGTATTTTTATGGAGAGAAAAATCACAAAAACTGAAAAAAACGTTCAGGTAAAAACACCATTTCCCGTTTTCTAATTTTCTTGAAACTCAGAATTTTGGTAATCTATTTATAAATTCTTATTAATTTTTGTCTAGATGGTAGAATTGTATAATCAAGTAAAATAGCACTTTAAAGGCAAACATATACCCTCCCCCTCCCCTAAAAGTGCCTTTAAATGCATTTTCCTGGAGAAATGTTGCAAATAAAAATTATATGATCTTTGTATGTGTAGTTGATATATAAAGTTTAAAGAAACTCATTGGAATCATTTTAGTAAAAATAGCAGAATGAAAAATACTTTTCAGAAAAAAAAGGCACTTCCGGTCTTCTGATTTTTTTTTTCAAGCTCGGAATTTTATCAACATATTTAATTCTAATTAATATTATTTAGATCATAGAATTGTGTAATAAACTGAAATAGCACTTTAGAGAAAGATGTAATCCCACCCCTCCTCGCAAGTGCCCTTAAATGCATTTTCCTGGGGAAAGGTTTCAAAAAAACTTGTAGATTTTTATATATATGTAGTTGATGTAGCAAGTTTAAAGAAAATCGTTGGAGCCATTTTCAAGAAAATCGCAAAAAAGTGAAAAAGAAAAAAACATTCAGTAAAGTGGTATATCCGGTTGAGGAATTTTGACAGATAACGTACTGTCAGATTCCATGGTGATATCCAAACGGAATATCAAATTTGAACTTTCTGCGAGTTTTTCGTTTCTGAGCTATGCTGTTCACATACATACATAAACACACAAAAACCAGTCGCTAAAAACCACTTTTTAGACTCAGAGAACCTCGAAACGGACATTTCCGGTGAAAACTCGATATCAAAAATTTGACACGATACTTCCTCTTACTAGGAGTAAGTGAAAGTAAATAGATCTTGGAAATAGAATTTTTTCTGCAAATAGATTTTGTAAGCCCTCTCTATATTATGGAAAAATGTTCCTAGAGTTTGGTGTATGTATTTTATCAGGTGTAATTCGATGGGGGTTCCAAAGATGTTGACCCAGCATTATGAGTAAAAGTTAGGAGATAAGTGGACCTTAACTGGAAGCTAGAACTATGAAGGGTCATGAAAAACTACACAAGATTATATAATGGATGTGTTAGATGGAGAGAATTTGTGTGGTTGAAGAATTAAGAAGAAGACTTGGTTAACTAATATATCAATTAAGAGAGACAGACTGCCTGGACTTTACAATAGAGAAATGTTTTAAGGTAGAATGTTATGAAAATGACACGTAGTTATTGGCTGTATTGAACTGAATTCAACTGTGTTTTTATAGACCGCCTGTCGCTATATTTACAGTTTCTCCCACTCCAGTCCGATCGAGTGGTTAAGCTTCTCTTTGCGCTCTTTGGTTGCTGTTACAAGATACATCACTTCCCAGTCGCTATCTGGCGACCCATAGGTCTTCATGGCCTTGTGCTTTAAAGATAGGTTGCTTTAATTTGTATATAAAATAAAACTTTGGCACAACAACCCACAACGGCACCTGTATGAATGTGAGAGTGATTGCTGTGTAAATTTGTACAGAATTTTAGCTGAGCATTAAAGAGGCGGGAGGAGGAGTAAGCCACCTGTATAAGTAGATTACTTATATATATTACAATGGTATATTTGTGGGAAAAAGTATTTATTGGTGACGTAATAGTTGTGATGGATTTAGTAAGAGTGTATTAGACATCATTGTTCATAGCGCGTTGTAAATAACTGAACATCGAAATGGACATGGACAGAGTGATATGGAAGATAAAGTGTATGGCTAAAGACCAGAGCAGTCGATGCCATAAAAATTATTAAAAAAAAAGTAGAGACAAGAGAAAAAAAAAACAACCACTCAAAGGCCAGGTTGAGCAGGGCGGCAAGTTTTATTGAGGTATTTTTGTCGACACTTGTCCTAGTGGACATCGTCTTTGCCCATAAGCGAATCGAACCTAAGTATAAGTAATGCCTATTTTTTCTTGGCGGGTTTAACGTCCTGCTACCAAATTAGGTTGACGGGGGAGGGGAACATATTTTACAATTAACAATTTTTAAACAGTTAAACCCAGTTATAAGTTCATGCCAATAACCACTATACCTTAATTTTAATTCTATCCAGATCTTGGAATTGTCAGCTTAATCTAATATATATGTGTACCACGTATAAGGTGGAATTTGTTTATTATCTGCAATGGAAATTAAGGAGATTAAAAAGGAAAAAAATATTAACAATGAGGTAATAGTGTTTATTTTTTTACCTTCTGTGGTTTTCTCTTTTCTATTACAGCTGTATAGTTGTGGTTATCTTTTAAAATAGGTTATATTGGGAGTGTATTATTTCTTTTATTTATCTTAGATTGTGTTTATATTCCCACGACTAAGTTCCCGTAGGCAGAATAGAAGGAGTATACAGTCATGCCAGTGTTTGCCCAGTTTTCACTTCTAACAAAATAGAAGATCTCTTCCACCTACTGCAATTACAACTGCTACATATGGGATGGCGGCTGATGTAGTAAAACCTTTGGTGTGCCCTCAGGGAGAGTTCTTCTCACTTTCACCTCTTCTCTATCTTTGTATGTATCTATATAGGCTTCACCTCTGACTGTGAAGTGGTCTGCTAATCAATAGACAAGTCATATCTGTGTGTGTATGCCCAACAAAGTGGCTGTTCAACTGAATACCACCTACTTAACTACAACCATCTGTTACAGTTTTCTCCTCTAAATATCTTTATTCTTCCCTATCACTTTCATTTTTTCATACAATAACACATTCAAAAAAAAGGAGATAAATACTACAAAAAAAAGAAGACTATAAATGCCTAGAAAATTTTAATGAAGATGATTGAAGCTAGTTTTTAACAATAATTGTGTTCGCAAAATTTATTTAAGAGATATGAGGTTAGACTTGCCTCTAAAGTGCCATTTCAGTATTATATCGTCCATAAAAAATATTAAAATGAATGTAATGTGTTACTAAGATTTCAGTTTAAAGAAAAATATGTTTCGTAGGAAGTCCGTCTTTATTTCCTAATTATATACGAGGTGTGGCTATAAAATAACCGGACTGGGGCTTCAGAATTTTTATTGAAAAAAAGAGCACATCAGAAATGTTATCGCCTTCAATATAATCCTCTTCCCAGTACTGACACCGCTCCGTGCAAATTTTCTACTATTGGAAGTATGCTGTAGGACCGCTTCTGTAAGACTGTACATCAGCTTAGTCGCTTTTGTTTTCACTGCTTCTAGAGACTAGAACCGGATTCCTTTTAATGCAGACACAGTTTAGGGGAACAAAAAAAGTCGCAGGGGGCCAGATACGGTGGTTGTTGTGCCAATACAGGAATCTTGTGCTTCGCCAAAAACTGCTGCACAGAAATTGCATTATGTATTGATGCTTTGACATGGTGGAACATCCAGGAGTCATTTTTCCCACATTTCAGATTTTTTTTCGTCTGACCCGCTCACGGAGCGTTTCTAAAACACCCTTGTAGTAAGGCCTGGTTAACTCTCTGACCTTGTGACACCGAATCAATGTGAATGATCCCCCCCCCCCCGTAAAGATCATCAACCTTAAATTTGCATTTGCTCTTGCGGACATACTTCGTTCTTGGGGGAAGCAAGTCTCTTCTAGTGCATGGTTTTGTCTCGGAGTCGTATTGGAATATGCAATATTCATCCAAGTTTCTATAGCGGATTTTCCAAGATTCACTAGTAATTTCACCTTAACACGCTGCTCGACTTTCATGATCTTAACATCTTTCCGACGGAACTTAGGTACACATGTTCTTATAACGGCTGCTACAGCGAGAATGTTCGTTCCACGTCAGTGTGAATTGGAGTATGAAATGAGAGGGGAAATAGGTTCCATTTGCCTACCGGAGTCATCGTTATCAAAGCCACAGGAAGTTAGAAAGAAAAAAAATCAGTCCGTTTATTTTATAGCCATGTGAAACTTGTAAGTGGCTAATACCTATATAAATAAATAAATCAATCAAAACTATGTAAATAACAATAAGAAGAAAGCCGTGTGTGTGTGCTTTACACTAGATTTTTGTACATCTTAATGAATGTACGAATGTTTCAGTGATTAGTAATAATCATAATTTTAGAATATAGTAATATTATTTCTATTAGGTTAAATACCGCGTTTAAAATTATTATAATAGAATTTCTAATGTAACTATTCGTGTTATTATAATGTTGAATGTATTTAATTTGTTTTACATATATGTGCGCTATATAAGTTGTATTATTGCGCAATATGAATTAATAACAGTTATTATTATTATTATTATATTTAGATTATAATAATTAAATGGAAATATGAAGAATATTTCATAGTTGGAAATAATTAAAATTGAATTCAATATGATTTTAATAAGCAGCTTAAATTAAATTATGATTTTGATGCGCCTTAAAGTAAAAAAAAAAAAAAATGTATAATGTGCTAGGTTGGTTAAGGGATTAATATTGCTTTCGAAAAAAATTCAAACGGTATGTGTCATATGACAGTTGCAACATACATAGAATACTGTGAAAAACGTTTTACACGAAACTGAGAGGATCGAAATATTGTTTCGTGTTAAAAGAATTTCATGTTAAATGATAAAATAGCGGTTTATTTTCGTCCCGATTTCTCTGCCATTGTACACGTAAAAAAAATAAGTTTATGTATTAAAATTACAAAAAAAAAAAACCCTTAAAATTCGCTGATTTTAACACACTTTACGTACTCAAAGACAAGCGGAAATCTAGCAACAGTGGCAGCAGCCATTTTTTATTTTGTTCCGTTTAACGAAATAAAATTAGCTAAAAAAAATCTGCGTGACGATGTGACTGCAAAAAATAGGTATATTTTGTTCGTCCGGGGAAGTGAAATATTTTCGTGTTAATCGATTACTGTTTCCTGTTAAAAGAAAAAAAAGAATGTATGAATTACATAGTATTTTGTCAGGACCGCAGTATGATTTCGTGTTAACCGATTTGTTCATGTTAAGCATTTTCGTGTTAAACGTTTTTCACTGTACGTTCTTATGTTTTGTAACCATCCCACCTCACCGTGTACGGATTCAATCTATTGTCAAGATAAAATCCTAAATATCGGACTTTGTCAATTGCCGATATTATGGTTCCATAAAAAGATATACCCACGCCTTGAATTTATCAACGCCTCCCAAATTTCACCGGAGTGTACTATTCCCCTTCCCCCCAGAATCATTCCACCGCCCACCAGAAGCTGGTATCGCCTACATTGAGAATCACTGACGTAGAGAGTCAGAAAGCAGTTTTATCTTTTTTGACTTTTCCAGTGCTTTCACTATTCAATAAGTTATTAACGATTCTAGACAGGAAAATAATAAGTCAGTGTTCTTTGAAAATTGCAGTGAATCACTTTTAAGGTTTTTGGCTATGTGTGTCTTCGTCGGAACAGATAAGCTAAATTAAGAAAATGTACCTGCTCATATTGTTTTATAATATTATTAATGGTTTTTATTTATTTTTAACACAGAGATCGTAAAATAGTAGAACAGCTTTTCCTTTTTTTTTTATGAGAAGTTTTGATAAATTTTTTTTCACAACACCCGGCCTCTAAAAAAGAAAAAATCCGCGTGATAAATCATCTAAAAATGACAGTTTTGTCTCTCAGCATTTAAATAATGGTTAGTACTTCTCTGTGAAGCCTTTTGTTAAAATTAACCTAATTTTGTTTTTATATTAATATTTAAAATAATTTATTTTATAACATACACCTACACATACATTTGTTTAAATTTTAATAATATCTAGGTAATTTCACTCAGTTTTAATTGTTAAGTACTATGTGGTACTTTAAGATTTATGTTGGTTTTAAGTGTGGGGGTGTTTTTGTCATTTATTAAGTGGCTCACGTTCATGCTTGCTATTAATCTAGAATGTAGATTATGGGCAGTGTATGTGTGAGATCTGAGTGCCCGTTTGATATTGTTCCAGCCCTCCCAGCCCGATATTGTGGAGTACACTGGCTTTAATGTTTTATTTTTATTATACGTTAGATTTATGTATGTATGTCACATATGGCTTGTCTCTTCTTGTTTCATATCATTAGCATAATAGCAGCCTTTTTAGTCAATTTATAAAAGTACTTCCATTTCTAATTCACCATTTTCTAATTAACCCCTCCGTTAAATTAATTCATTTTCGTATAATTGGTGATTTATTGAAATCAGTATGATTGCTACAAGATTTAATAAAATAGATTTTACAGAGGTTTTGGGGAAGCTGTGACGTTAGGTTTCAAGTTTTCTAGGGAGTTCGATCTAGGTACTTTCTTCTGGAGTACTATGCTCATAGTAAAAATTCCAAATTTGAAGAAAATGTTATCAGTTTTTGTAATATATGGGCAAGAAAAAGTAAAGTGTTTCATACCAGATTTCTTACTTTTTCTTACTTCTGGTAAGAGGAAGTATTGTAATCGTGTCAAATTTTCGATATCGAGTTTTCACCGGAAATATCCGTTTTGAGGTCCCCCTGAACCCAAAAAAGTGATTTTTGGAAAAATGGTTTGTCTGTATGAATGTATGTGATCAGTATAGCTCAAAAACGAAAAACCGTAGAAAGTTGAAACTTGATATTCCATTAAGGTATCTGTCAAAATAACTCAACCGGAAGTACCACTTTACCGATGTTTTTTATATTTTTTTTTTGCGAATTTCTCAAAAATTACTCCAACGATTTTCTTGAAACTTGCCACATCAACTACACATACAAAGAGCTATAACTTTTATTTGCAACATTTCTCCGGGAAAATTCATTTAAGGGCACTTTTGAGAGAGGGGTGGATTTACGGTTTCCTCTAAAGTGCTATTTCAGTTTATTATACAATTCTATCATCTAAATAATATTAATTAGAATTAAATATGTTGTTGAAATTCTGAGTTTGAAAAATCGGATGACCGGAAGTGCGTTTTTACTAGGAAGAATAATTTTTTCAATTATTGCAATTTTCTCCATAAAAACGCCTACGAATTTCATTAAATTTCATATACTAACCACAATTTTGAAAAGTAGGAGTAAGAGAAAGTTGTGTGAGTGTTTCACACCAAATTTTTTTTTTTTATAGTTTTTTTTATTTGGTTCGCAATGTATCTAGTCATTATAAATTCGATGACTTTTTACTTTCTCTTGCTGCTACTAGTAAAGAAGCAGTATTGCAATGTATTAAAAATTTTCGAAATTGAGTATTTCTTTGGAAATACATGTTTTGAGGTCCTCTTAGTTAGAAAAAATTGATTTCTATAAATTGGTCTACGTGTGTTGTATGTGGTTATATTGTTCATTTGGAAACATTTTTCTGCAAAAATCTATTTAAGATCGGTTTTGAAGGAGGAGCTGAGTTTTACTATGCTTTCCTCTATAGTGCTATTTTAATTTTAATTTACGATTCTATTGCCTATATTGATATTATTGAGAATTAAATAATGTGGTCCAGATTCCGGATTTGAAAAATATCGATTGACCAGGAAATGGGACTTTACTAATCAGGGTTTTTTTTTTTTTAAACCTTTCTGCGATTTCCTGCATAAAAAACGCCGACGGATTTTTATTAAACTTGGTGAACTAACTATATATGCAGAGACCTATCATTTTTGTTTGACTTTTTTCGGAGTAATTTTCGAATTCATTTTAATGGGGGTTTTGAGGGATGGAAGGATATGCTTTTCTTAAAAAAAAAAATTAGTTTATGCAGTTTAGATTCTCCTATTTATGTAAATTGAAGTCAACTAATCATCTAGTTTGAATTATATATTTGAAGAGAATTAGTTAATTATAAGGATTATTAATCAATTAATTGCAGAATAAGAGAAAGTCGTAAAAATGTTTCACACCAGATTTTTACTTTCTCTCACTCCTAGTAAGAGACAATATTTTAATCGTGACAAATTTTCGATAAAGTATTGTCTCCAGAAATTCGTACTTTTAAAAAAAATAGAAAATTTGTAATTTTTTTTTAAACTACTTATGCAAAAGAGAAAGTATGTTAGTTGTTCATGCCACATTTTTTTTATATATAAGGTTAACCAATTTTAAGATACACTACCCACATGACTTAGAAAAAGTACGCCAGATAGTAAAACCAAATCCCTACTTTGAATCCCTATGATACCCTACTTTTTTTTTTTTTCAAGGATTCCAAATGTGTGATCAGTTATGATTTTTGAAGCTGCAAAAATAAGAATCTAAGAAACCAACTTTCTTATTTCAAATTAGACCACGTTTAGAGGAAGTATTGTAATCGAGTCAAATTTTCGATATTGAATTTTCACCGGAAATATCCGCTTTGAGGTCCCCTGATTACAAAAAAGTGGTTTTTAGCAAATGGTGTGTGTATGTGTGTATGTGTGTGTTGTGTGTGTATGTATGTGAACAGCATAGCTCAAAAACAAAAAAATCGTAGAAAGTTCAAACTTGATATTCGGTTTAGCTATCACCATGGGGTCCGACAGTGGGTCATCTGTCAAAATTCTCAACCGGAAGTACCACTTTATAAGTTTTTTTTTTTTTACGTTTTTGCGATTTTCTCAAAAATCGCTCCAAAGATTTCTTCACTTTGTATATAAACTACACATACTAACAGCTGCAACTTTTATTTTAAAACATTTCTCTGGGAAAATTCATTTAAGGGCACTTATGGGGAGGGGGGGGTTTTCTTTTCTAAGTGCTATTTCCGTTATTACAATTCTATCATCTAAATAATGTTAATTAAAATTAAATATGTTGTTGTAATTCCGAGTTTGAAAAAAAAAAATCGGATAACCGGAAGTGCGTTTACTTTACCACTTTACTAAATGATTTTTTCACTTTTTCGCGATTTTCTCAAAAATGGCTCGAGCGATTTTTTTGAAACTCCGTATATAAACTAAACATACAAAGATCTACAACTTCTATTTATAACATTCCTCTGGGAAAATTCATTTAAGGGCACTTTTAGGGGAGGGGTAGGGTTAGAGCTTCCTCTGAAGTGGCATCATAGTTGATTATACAATTCTATCATCCAAACATAATTAATTAGAAATAAATAGATGGCTGAAATTCCGAGTTTCAAGAAAATTAGTAAACCGGAAGTGCGCTTTTACTGAACAGTTTTTTCAGTTTTCGACGAATTACGTTATATTTGGTACACAAAGTATATCATTTGTCAATTATAATTTTGAGAACAGGAGTAAGAGAAAGTTGTGTGTGTTTCACACCAGATTTTTTTTTTAACGAATTGTTAAAGTAGATGTTGTTTTTAATGAAAAATTGTTATTGAACGAGAAAAATACGTTGAATATTTGCTGAGTTATTCAGTTTTGAATTTAGAGGAATTCTCTGCCTTCTTGGTTGCTAATAATTTCACATTGTTTTGGAGTTTATGGTGAAATAAAGGCAAAAATATATTCACTTTGTTTGTTCAAAATGGGCACTATCATTAAATAAGGCATAAAAACACGCCCATTTTGTCCACTTTTCATTGACTGCATTCATTATAGAAACTGGGACGGATTTCTTCTTCAACAGGCTTCAGATATTCTTTCTTTAAGTTCTTTTACATTGATAATAGGATTTAAGTTACCATAAACTTTATTTTTAGATAACTCAGAGGAAGTAATCTATGGGCGGCGGCTGGTCAGATCTGGGGAGCAGGCGAGCAATTCCATTTACCCGGTAAATGCGTTCTAAATAACGCCTTACTATCCCCGTATATGAGCTGGATATCTATTTTACTAAACGTATAGATATCATTTGCCGGCTTGCTAGAGGGACATTTTCAAGCAGTTCTGGGAGAACTCTAATTAAGAAATGAACATTTTGTTCTTTACTTTAGAATATTTTTTTGCATTCAATGTTTCATTGTAAAAATATGGATCTACGAAGTTGATTCTTCCATATTAGGCCGCACTGAAATATTATTGGTGTGATGTGTTGTTATATGTTTGTAAGTATTGTAATTAATACATATATATATATTTAAGAGAGAATGAAGTTTAAGAAATAAGTAGAGTCACCACTAGATTAAAATAAATATATTAAGTTTGAATGAATTTAGTAAACTTTACAAATAGTTATTTATGAATTTGAAATAATTTATAAATACACAGAATCGAATAACTATTAACTAGATTGATTTAACTCAAATGTTTTAACTTATAATTGGCATTGATGTTGACTCCTTGAATAATACTGTCCAATTTAGACTGTTCTGTTTGAATGGTAGTTCAAATCCTCCCCAATGAGAAGAGGCAAAAGACAGAGCTAACTAAGTTCTGTGACCTCTCTTCTAACGGTGGTATGGTACCTGCCTTTTTACCCATTTTGCCAGGCAACCTTCAAATAATGATTTTTTTTTTCAAATAAAATATATTTTCATTTACTTCTTCCACTACAGCTCCATAAATTTATGGAAATGATTGTCTAACTCTTTGTCCGATATGTTATATCTGGGATTTTCATCTGCCCATATTCGGAAATTCCATACACTCAATAATCCATTATTCGATAATATTTACATTCATCACACCATATAATATGTTTTTTGCTTATAACACAAACAATGTGAAATAATAGCAACCAGAAGAAGGTAGAGAAGTTCTCTTCATTCAATGGTTGAATATTCAAGCATTATTCATTAAAAAAAAGAATTTACTTCTATGTATACGTTAAAAACATATGTGGTCCAATTTGAACCAAGGAAGTTGGTTTCGTTATCTCTTATTTCTACAGCTTAAAAAATAATAATTCATCATATATTTGGGATCCTTGAAAAAAATTGAGGGGGGGAGATAATCATTTGGATGATTTTTACTTTCTCTTACTCATAGTAGGAGGAAGTATTGTAATCATGTCAAATTTTCGATATTGAGTTTCACCGGAAATATCCGTTTTGAGGTCCCCTGAGTACAAAAAAGTGGTTTTTAGCAAATGGTCTGTGTGTGTGTGCGTGTGTGTGTATGTGAACAGCATAGCTCAAAAACGAAAAATCGTAGAAAGTTGAAACATGATATTCCGTTTAGGGTATCACCATGGCATCTGACAGTTGGGTCATCTGTCAAAATTCCTCAACCGGAAGTACCACTTTATTTGTTGGGTTTTTTACTTTTTTGTGATTTTCTCAAAACTGGCTCCAACGTGTTTTTCTTTAAACTTGGTGTATCAACTACACATACAATGAGCCACAACTTTTATTTGAAACATTTCTCTGAGAAAATTCATTTAAGGGCACTTTTAGTGGAGGGGTGGAGTTTGTTTTTCTCTAAATTGCTATCATAGTTGATTATACAATTTGATCATCCAAACAAAATTAATTAGAAATAAATGATGGCCAAAATTCCGAGTTTCAAGAAAATTAGTAAACCGGAAGTGCGCTTTTACTGAACCGATTTTTTCAGTTTTCGTCGTATTTGAATTTATTTGTACACAAACTATAAAGTTTGTCAATTATAATTTTGAGAACTGGAGTAAGAGAAAGTTGTGTGAGTTGTGTTTCACACCAGATTTTTTTTTTTTGTATCTGGCGTATTTTCTTAGTCAAGTGGTGGGGGTGGTACACGTTAAAATTGTCACCCTCTAAATGCAATATGTATAAATATATAAAATGTGTGTTTGTATGTATGTACACATAAACACATATCTGGCAGGAATGCCTTACATGAACATGATTCCTTTTAAGAAATAATATTTTTTAAAGTTTCTACATGACACGTCTAAGTTAAAAAAAAAAAAAATTCTTAATTTAACAATATGTCGACTATTCTTTTGTCATTTATTTTGTTCACTTGACCTTGTATATAATATTTTCACATTCTACTTTATTTGGAGTTTGCGTGCAAATAAGAATTAAAATGTGTGTGCGGCGAAATCAACTTTCAGGAAGTTGTAGATTGTGTTAATAATTTTCTTTGTTTTATTTTTTTATTTTTTTTATTTTCCCATGTCTTCTTAATTGTTTTTTGGTATTTTGAACATATTTAATTATGTTTTTACGCTATGTTAGAGACATATTTTTTTATTTGAATTTTACAACCTGGCAGATTTTCTTGTTGTTGAACAAAAACATAAAGGTGATAGACAAACCATTTTGAGTACTGAGTTTGACTGTTTTTCATGCATGTATTTTTATTGTACGTTGTAAAATGTTCATAAAACAAGTCACATTTTGCGTTTTGTATTTATACATATATATTTTACTGAAATTTCCCCGAATTTATCTATCTTCGATCGCAGTTTTTTTTACGATTGTCAGTATTCTTTTGGGCAAGATTTTAATTTTTTTTTTTTCCCCCTTCGTGGCGTATTTTCCAAGACTGCGGGTGGTGCATGTTAAAATTGGTCGGTCACTCTTGTTTATATAATTCCATGAATATCAGCGATATCGTCTGCGAATAAGTCGGCCGGTTTCTTCGAAGTATTCTTATATTTTTCAGACCAAGAACACCATGTTTTCAAATTTATTAGTAATGGAAGATGGTGGTTTTATTCTGTATTTATAGAACATATATTCTAGCCATTATACCAGTTCCTCCCACATATAACAATAATTTGTTCTACAGATTAGTTTTAAACAGGATTCTCCGTGCTGATATTACTAGATCATAACTTGCTTTTCTTTTTCTGGTCTATAGACTGGGATTGGCTGGGATAAGACCAAATCGACTAGTACCCAAATACTCAATTGTGACTCCCTTGTGACTAGTTTTTGCTCACCCCCATAAAATCTCATTTGTAAATTCAAACCGCAAGCCGTAAGCGTCTATCCTGAAAAATGATGCAACTACGTAGTAAACATGGAGCGCTTGAGCTCCAGTGGAAAGCCGCACTTTTTCTAATATATTTTAATAATATAAATTAATGATTGATTATGATAATATTGTGTAAGATTAGAAGATATTTGTGGGCAATCTTTTCTTTAGTAGAGAGAGGGAAGAAATGTGGGCTAAGAAGGCATCGCCTACATGGGCACATTCCACATACACACACACAGCACGACTTTATGGGCAGTATTCAGAGATACTAAACCACCATCTCACCTTGATCTAATACCAATATATGTGTACATACGTCAAACAAAATGTACGCATAGTTCTACACACAATCACTTACCATATTTTTTATTAAAAAAAATTATCCCAGATTTTTAAAAATTTGTTTTTAAGATAGACAGATTTATTGCTTTCAAGATAGACATCTTACAGCAAGCATTGAATCGATTTACGTAGTATAAATAGACAATAATAAAAATGCAAAATAAATAAAAACAAATTACTTAATAAAGTTCTTTAGTTACAAATGAAAATAAAATTAATTAAAATAATAATAATAATAATAATAATAATAATTGCAAAATATAAATTAATCATCTAGAATAAAGAAATAATGTAGCTAACAAAATTCTTTAATATAATAGATTTCCGAACATAAAGAAAAATATGTTTTTTTTTTTTTTTTTTTTTTTTTTTTTTTTTTTTTGGGGCGCATCAACTTCCAAGGTTATTAGCGCCCCAGTTTGATTCGTTCTCCACTCGGTCCGCACGAGCTTGGATGGCACATATTCAACCTTTGTGGCGTCCAGATCAGTGCCTTGTCTAGCAAGGCATGAGGAGCCCAAGGTTATTGAATAGGGTACCACACATCCCCTCTTATTTCATCGATCATGTCGACGAGGGGGAGTGTGGATCATCTCTTGTTGTGCCATCCCTTTTTTAATTAAATCTTTTTTAACTATCTTATTTAAATATAAATATTATATATTAACAATTATACATATAAAGTTTAATATGAAAATTCTGGATCTATTTGCATCATTTAAATGTGGAACTTTTGCATGCAGATAAATTTTTATGTAATATAAGCAAGAAACTATCCTGAAATATCTACATAACCTATCCTAAAGAGGCTATTTGCTCACTGTAAACTATTCTATTTTGGGTGTGCAGTACTTTTAACAAATATTCCTGCACACCCTTAAATGAACTAATCCTAATGTTAATCTAAACCTAATAGAGTTGAAATACTTTTATAAAATTTCTTTCAACCCCGAAATAAAAAGCCTAAGCTAAACATTTGCCCTAACAGTTTCGCCAATAAATACATTCACACATAAAAACATTCTCGCCAATAAATACATTCTCGCTAATAAATACATTCACGCTAATAAATACATTCTCGCTAATAAATACATTCACTCCAGTAAATACATTCTCGCTAATAAATACAATCGCACTAATAAATACATTCACACTAATATATACATTCATACGAGGGGAAAGTACTCGATATTCCTTTCCCCTAACATAAAAAGAACTAACCTAATTGGGTGAAGTACTCGATATTCCTTCACCCAAGTTTAATTAACTAACCTAACCTAGCCACTAATTTAGATATTTCTATACAAATTAATATCTTTTAAAAAATCAAATAGCCTCTTTATATAAGGAGAACCCTCTTGTAGAATAGCGCGCTTGTCATGTGGCAGGCCTGCCTTTTCTCTCTGAGTACGCAGAGCCTGACACCCTTCCAACACGTGCGCCACCGATAGCCTTTCTCGGCATCGAGAGCACCTCGGCCTTCTTCCGCCAATAAGGAGGTGCCCATGGGTCACACGTGTATGTCCAATCCTCAGCCTCGTCAAAATCACAGAGTCATGCCGCGGGAAATTCTCGACTGTAATACTTCGCACACGTGGTTTAATATCTTTAAGCTTTTCGCTTATCCTGTCCCACTGACTTTGCCATTTCCTGTTAATAATGTGTTTCATATATATTTGTAGGTCAGTGGGGCGAACGGGTCTGATTTCTTCTTTTGTGTAGAGGCAGCTCGCTTGGCTGCCTCGTCCGCCCTTTCATTACCGGACACGCCAATGTGGCCCGGCACCCAGGCGAACGTTACCCCTTGACCACGTGTGCTTAACTGCAGCAGTAAGCTGTAAATATCTAAGACCATTGGGTCTGTCGAGAATCGGTCCCGGAGAGCCATTAATGCACTTAATGAGTCCGTCAATATTAGCGCTTTTTTGTAGTTGTTATTCTTGATTAATTCTATGGCCTGGCATATAGCAAACATTTCCGCCGTGTACACGGTTGCATAATGCGGAAGTGTCCAACTAAGGGTAACTCCTTCCGTGTACACAGCGCTACCCACACCGTCGCCTATCTTCGACCCATCTGTAAAGATAGGTCGGAAGTCATAATAAATATTTAGAATTTCTAGTAATTTTTGTCTATAGACGACAGGAGGGGTTTTCTCTTTTTTATGGAATGCCAGGTCCATGCGGACGCTTGCAGAGGGTAATGACCAGGGAGGAGAAGGCGCAAAGCCCCAACCTACCACCGGACCAAGTTCAATTCCCTCCGCTGCCAATAATTCCTTGGCTCTGACTCCAAGTGGTCGCGTCCGCGAGCGTTGTTGATAGAACTCTTCATTATGTGGGCTCTCGAATATGACGGGAAATAAGTTATGGAAACTCTTTCCCCACATTCCAGCGATGTATGTCAGGGTGAGCCGTTCTCTCCTAAGTTGAGGAGGCAGCATCCCCGACTCTACATAGAGGCTCTGTAGAGGACTAGTTCGGAAGGCGCCTGTGAACAGTCTAATACCTTCATTGTAAACCTTGTCTAGTAGTTTCAGGCGTGACTTGCGCGCAGAACTATAAACTGGAGCGCCATATTCAAGTTTGGAACGGGTAAGTGTAATAAATATACGTTTTAAGATTTCCCGTTCCGTTCCCCATCTATAGCTTCCTAGAAATTTCAAGACGTCGAGGGTTTTCCTTGCTTTTGTTTAGGTATAATCTATATGATCCTGCCAGGTTAATTTAGTATCGAATACGAGGCCAAGGAAACGGATACATTCTTTATACTGAATAGGTGTGCCACTTAGAAACAAGGTGGGAGGACTATGCTCCTGTCTTAAACGACAAAAATGTAGGCACACCGTCTTGGTTTCAGAGAATCTAAATCCGCTCCTAGAAGCCTCGTCAGCCACTCTGTCTATTGCTTGTTGTAGGGTTTCTCCGACCTCGCCTAGATCGGTTCCTGATAAATAACTTGCGAGATCGTCTACATATAAAGATACTTGAAGAGGATTGCCTACAACTTCTGCTAGACTATTTACCGCTATCGTGAATAAAGTTACGCTTAGCACCGATCCCTGTGGAATACCATTTTGCAAGATATATGGGTCCGAAAGGACCGACCCAAGTCGCACTCGGAACCTTCGTGACTCTAAAAAGCCGCGGAGGAACCTTGGCAGTTTCCCTCTCAATCCCCACTCGTGACACTTCCGCAGAATCGCATATCTCCACGTTGTATCATAAGCCTTCTCGAGATCAAAGAACACGGCCAGCACGTGCTCCCTTCGCATGAATGCATTTTGCACGTAGATCTCAAGGCGGCTCGCCTGATCCAACGTAGAACGATATCTGCGAAATCCCGCCTGATACTGGCTGTAAAGCCCTCTCGTTTCTAGAACATAAACTAATCTATAATTGATCATAGATTCGAGGACCTTACTCAAGCAGGTGG
>JAAEAF010013959.1:0-108076 GCA_011037195.1 Triatoma infestans
GTTATGTCGATTCTGCAAGTTCGAGGATGGAACCCCGGTACACATCCTTTGTAAGTATGCCGGTCTGACGAGGACAAGATTTCTTCAACAGGGGACAAGCAATCCCGCAGCCACGATTACTTTCATGACGGAGCCACTTTCAACTTTGCTAGGCCTGATTAAGAGGGCGAAGCTGAAGCATGTGCTATAATTTTAAGGGACCCGCAATAAACTTCTTAATGGAATGAAGCTTGCCCTTCCCTTCTGTCAATCTAATCTAAACCAGTACCCTAGAACGTAGCCACTTCTTTTTGGATCTTTGTGACTCTGCGGTTATCTTAACACAACATTTGGAACAACACTTTTATTGGCAACCCCAAACATTGTACATAATGCAATTACGGCCTTCAGATTGGTTTGGTGTGCAAGAATCATTCAGTTTTAACAAAACCCGATATGCAAATCCATCTAGATATTGTGGTTATGCCTGCATAGCTATAAAGCATCAGAATATTTTCCGCACTAGCCTGCTTCATATATCCTGATGATTGAGGAACGCCTGAAACTGGTCGATGACCACAAAACAAGGCAGGCTATCACAGAAAATATCTTTCAAACTCAGAACTATTTCCAACATTGAACCACTTTGTTGGCAATAATTTGAAAGTAACTTCTTAATTTATTTTAAAGTGTTAAAGCATTTAAAAATGACACTATATTGTCGTCGAAACGTCATAAGGAACAACGTCTACAAAATTATTTAACTGAACAAAATATATAAACTTTTGGAGACCATTAAGACTTATCTTATCAACCAAGAACATATTGGTATATACATGTGGTCTAACATATATAGGTATTCTATTTATATATACATATAAAAGAAGTAAAAACAATATATTAATCTATAAAATCGTACATAAAAATTAAGTATATCGTGATTTTTCCATTCATTCTTTTTTATTGATTCTTTAAATAAATTGAATGAAGAAGGTTCTTTATATCAGGTTTAGACATACGAACAAGAGAATATGCGCGTCAATTGGACTATTATAAGAGTCAATTCGGGCCCTTTTTTTCAGTTTTTGCGATCTGCGAAAACGCCTCCAGCGATTCCTTTTAAAATTTGTCTAGTTACGCACATTCATTTATAGAAAAATATTCATTTTAGGCTGTTCTGAGAAAGCTGCAACATGTAAAGTCTAAAGTTTTCAGTACCTCTCATAAGAAAAGGACACTTAAAGCATTGCAAAAAAGAAGAAGTAATAATCCGAATTTAAAAAAATCAACGAAATTTACAGAGGTTTTTTCAGGGTTTCGTGATTTATTTTTCGCCTTTATTTGTGAAAATATTTGCCCGGGAAAATTGGTTTTAGCGGTATTTGAAGGAGTTGCGACACTGGAATATACATTTAAAGTGCCATTTCACTTAATGCTTTTTGAATGCACCACTTAACATAATTAGCTTAGTTGAATAGTGTAGTGAAGCTGGGTGAAGTTAACTAATCTTACTCTATCCTATTACTAACTCAGCTAACATACATTTAGCTCAAATAATGTCACATTCAATTCAATGTGTTCTTTATATCAATTCGCAAACAAATTCCAGCGACCTAATTATAGCACCTTCACATAGGTCAAAGAATGTACGAACGCTATACATGTTTAGTCAGATTGAATTAAGTAAAAATTCCAAGTGTGAAGTGAAAGGAAAGTTGTGTGATTTACATCAGAT
Source organism: Triatoma infestans (assembly GCA_011037195.1). Lineage (NCBI taxonomy): Eukaryota > Metazoa > Arthropoda > Insecta > Hemiptera > Reduviidae > Triatoma > Triatoma infestans. Next base: position 1,715 of record JAAEAF010013959.1, read on the forward strand.
ATTTAATACAAATAAGTAACTAGAAGAATAAAAATGTATTTCAATTTTTGCCAGCTACTAAGTTTGACGGAGCCAATTTACAAAAATGTTCTATCATCCTGGTTGATATTAATGACCTTAATTTTTTAAAGGGCTTTTTTTTCTATGTGGTACAAGGACGGCTCTGGGACGGTAGATAGGGGTGAGAACCGACGTGCTCAGGGCTAATCCGATACGCCTAGGCAAGCCTAGCCACATACTAGTAGTTGTGATTGGAGTGGATCAATTAAATTTGCTCTGTGCAAGTCTATGTTATCACACTGGTTTGACAAAAACATCCTAATGATGGGCGAACGCCTGAAACTGGTCGATGACGACAAAATAAGTCGGATAATCTCTCTGATGTTAGCCATATACTTTCAGGCAATTCACATACTCTCAGTCGCGACAATTATCAGTGCTACTGAGATAATGAGACGTGGAATAACATAATTCCAGAGTTTCCATCTTCTCAGACAGCCAGGACATCCTCGAGCTATCAGTTCCTAGGAACTCAATTCAGGACTGGTGTGGAACTGCTTGGGCACACCCCAATTTCCTCACAAAAACTAGCTACCAAAATAAGGTTTATCTAGTCTAGGTGCCCGGGCAATCAGGGTATCAAGAAAGCATAGTGGCTTTGTTGGCTGGACTCTTAAAGCATCCTAAGAATTATGGGTGACAACTCCAGACCAGAGTAGGCGAAAAATTGCCTGGCCATTGTAGACTGGCCAAGAAGCACTTATGCATCGCTTGGACTGACAACGGATAGACGGAGATTTTGTCAGGAAGGAGAAGAAACAGCGCTGCATGTACTACTGTGACAGAGTGAGAGGCTTGTATTACTGGAATTTCTTGCCTCTTTAGGGAGGAAAAATTGATGCCTTCAAGCTTTACCCAGGCATCTCTCTCCAAACTCCTAAGTATAAAAAGAACAAAACCAGAGAAAGTATTCTAATTTGTGAGTGCCACAATAGACCCATGAGGGTCGCGATGGGCTTAATAGCTAACCCCTCAGAATTTCACTATTTACAGGACGTTTCAGCATAGTGTGTATCTTACTTAACCTTTTACTAGTAACCTTCCAGTAAATTTCAGATAGTGAAATTTATGCTAAAATGCTCATTAAAGCCAACCAAAACATCCTGTTAAAAAAAAAAGAATTTTTTAATCATAAAATGATTTTTTAAAACTAAAACACCAATATTATTGTATCATTGACATTATCTTGTCCTTTGTTAATTTCAACACCAAAAACATAGTTCTATCATTTTTTTGCTTTTGATATAAACAAAATCTTAGCAAGTTGGATTATTTTTAAAAATAATTGAGTGTTATTTTATATTTATAACGTTGAACATAAGGTTTTTACTTTTTTTATTTCGTTTCGACGGCAAAATTAAAAAATTCAAGTATTACATTAAAACGGTTCAATGGAAAAATAAATATGTTCAATTAATTCGTTGTCTTTTGAAAAGTTATGAATGGTATTAATTATGAATGAACTGTGATTTGACAGGAATGTCACCAGCTGAGTCGACATTATATCTTTATTGTCAGAAAAATTCTCTCACTTATGACATTCTTTTTCTGTTTTATTGAACTGGGTGTCATTTCATCCTGTCCATTCTGCATGTTTTATATCTTATTCATTCACATTATGTACACATTCTTTAAGTGTCTTTGCTCTACTTCCTAGAAACACTAGTAATAATAGTAATAATGCATCTATTTGCCTATCATCATTCTTTCCAGATTCTTTCTTTTTTGTTCTTCTTCTTTAACATTCCAGTAATTGAATTGTGTTATTACATTATTTTTTTCTGATTTTTTTTTTAATAAATTTATTTTGTGATAGTTGTTTTATGCGTTAGAGAAGCCACAAGCAGGTTTGCTTGGCTTGCATGCCCAAATCGGCGATGCATGATGGGATAACCGCACCTTTTTTTTTTTTTTTTTTTTTTTGCGGAGGAGAAAAAGCCTGCGCACCTTCCGACTGCGTCGGGTGTGTGGGCCTGCCCCCCACTAAAAAAAACCCCCTCATCGGGCGTAGTCTCCGACCCGGAACCGCCTCACGGCATTACTTCGGGTGGACGCCCCATAACTTCTTCTCATCTACCTGCCTACACCATGCCTTTCCAAATCTCTTCTTTTCTTTATTAAAATTGTGTGTACCGTATTCGTGATATGGTTCCAATTATTAACCTCCATTAACATCTTTTCTGATAAATTATCTGGGGAGAGCTGTCCAACGGTCTCGTGGAGGTTTGCTCTGCTTTCTCTCCATTTAACGCATTCAAAAAAAGTATGGAGAGCTCAACTTTGAACTTTTCGCTGCTGTTTGCAATTATAATGTTAAAAGCTAGCAGGTTTTAAATTCTGGGTCTTTTAATAAAGGTGGCAATGTAATGCTCACCTCCAGGGGGAAATTTGTTCGGTGATAAGGACTGGACTAAGAACGCGGAGGACCCAGGTTCGACCCCAGCAGAGCTGTCCTTAGATTTTTTGCCTTAGGAGCCTCTACAGCTCACTGTCAGAAATAGGCGTGTTGTCTGTAATGAGAGAGCCTTGTCTGGAGATCGATAATGCACTGAGAAGGATCCGAACATTGGGATAGCTACATGGGGCTTAGGATAGCGTAGAGTTTGACCTTCTCCATAGACAATAATGAAAAAAAAAGAAGCTCTCACTGGGGCGGCGCCTCTGCTTGCGGCGAAACCCTTGTCAAAAGCTACAGAAAACTAGTTTTCTCAGATTATAATGTGATATGAAATCCTCACATTACCCCTTTTAAACGACGTTTTAGTTTTGTGTGTTTCAATTTGATCATCACTTTATGAGATTTGTGGACACTGTAAATTTCTCTATGCAAGGCCATTACTCCGATCGGCGATTATCGTGGATAGTCGAATTGTACTCGGATAGCTTTACTACTGCGTCATTCCAACTTAATGGATAATCGGCCTCTTCTTCCAGAATTATTAGCATTTTTTACACCACATTTAGGTTGCAAATCTCTCTGCAAAATTTATTTGATAGTTGTTTGTTTTGAAGGCGTTTCTATCAGAAATCAGTTCTTCATTCACTCCATGGAATTTGTTATATAAATATAGATTTTATATTTCAAACATTTTCTTTGACTATCAATGAAGGATATAAATTCTGTCGGAAATAGTTATTAATTAAAAGGAAATGATTTGTTTTATTGATATCATTCATTATGTATTTTGCTTTTCATGAAACAAACCAGGTTGATTTATAATACCAAAACAAACAATGCAGAAAATATTTTATAAATAACGATGGCAATTGTTAATTTATGCAGAATGAAATGTAATAGTTCATCCTGTTGCTGTTTTATCTATTGTACATAATTTTCCATTGTCTTTCCTGGAATAATTTAATGATGTCAATTTTATATTATTGATGATTTCATGGGTTTTTCTTGAACCTTTTTTTGAAAATATAAATAAATAAAAAAGCGGAAAAATTCATTCCACTAATTTTAGGATTTATGATTTATTCATTAAAATTTAATAAAATATATTTCTAATTTTAAAAGTAATAATAATTACTTTTTTTTTAATTTATGTTAACAGTTGTCGGCCAGAGTTGCTGTTTGGAAATGTTATTATCAGAACCGGCAGAAATGACTTCCGTATTAGAAGGAGAAACGGCTCGTTTAAATTGTACTACTTTACCAGGATTAGCGGTACATTGGGAACTGAAGGGTGTCCCATTGGATATATCTTACAGACGATATATGGACGGTACTGATCTAGTTGTTGCCAGAGTGTTGCATGATCAAGATCGTGGACCATTCACGTGTGTCGTCACCAACACTACAACTGGGCAATCGATTACATCTCGACAAGCATTCCTTGATATTACTTGTAAGTAGTGATTTGTTTATGATATAATATCTATAATTAAATTTTTTTTTTTTTTAATTTTTGTCATCAATTTATCCAAGAAACGATTTTTAGGCTACAGCAATGTCTTTAAAAAATTATAGTAGGGTTTTTTACTTACTCTTTCTGTACTAGAGGCACCTCTTGCCAGTCCGATGACGGTCATGAATCTCTTCATAGAAACTGTTTTTAAAAGCATGAAAGAAAATTGCAAAAGAAGCCAATTATTGAATAGTGGTTGGGTCCGCAATGCTGGGTAACATCTATGATTGTATCCGTCATAGCATGTTTTATTATTTTGGTTCTGACCTATTTCGGATTTTTCATCCATCGCCACCACAGTTATGCTTTACAACCAATTTCGGAATCAGTCAGTATGGTTTGTGATATGAACATATAGTTTAAGTTATCTTTCTATACGAATTGATTGAAAATCTTATCTATCGATGGATGAGAATCCCAAACGGGTCAGAACCAAAATAATGAAACATATGATGACGAATAAAATGAAAGAATACGAAAGTCGCCGAATACATAAACGTTCAAAATACTATATAGTCCTGGGTGATTATATAAATAAGCAATAGTTAAAATAATTGTTCCAATAGATATTTCTTTCTTTAAAAAAACATTTAATATTCTAACATAAAATAAGCGCAGCAGGACTAAAGACTAACCGCAACGTCAAAATAATAAGTAAACAAGCATCTTTACCAACATACCAAATAAATGTTTTTACTTTGACTGTACCCTGCTTCCAGCGTACTCATTTCAATGGTCAAGATATTTTGGTCGACTTGTTTGTCATAGCGTAGCTACGTCAAGGGAAATACGTTTTTTTTTTTAGTAAGCCAGCTAATAGGATCTGGATCCCTAATTTGAACCGAATTTGAATCAGTGAGCCAGCTTATTGAGTATTTATTCTAAAGTGTACTTGTTGGATTTAATACGTATCATTTTCAAACATTTTTTATATTTTATTTTCTATATTTTCTGCAAAATTTTGCAGATGTACTGCATGTTTTTTTTTCATTAATAAATCTGTTTTTAAATACAATATTTCATTATTTTACAATACAATAAATTGTTTCACACTATTAAAATTCTTCCTACTTTCAGTGGGTAAAAATAAAAACGGACCACTATCATTAAGTAGTGAGAGATGCACCATTACGATGACCATAAATCGTAATCTCTAAACTTACATTTTTTTTAAATTATTTATAAACAGTCTAAAATACCGGTATTTCGTTATTTAGAATAAAAAAATAGTTTTTCGTATTCTTGTTTTCAAATGAAATGAATATGTTCGTAATTATTTCATTTTTTATTATTTAATTTTGTTTACATTTTTTACTCGATGCTTAATTTTTTTTTATTTACAATAATGAAAGATTGGACACACTAAAAAAACACACCCTGTTTAGAAGTACGCTATTAATTAAATGCAAATAGATACAATTGGTTTTATTATTATAATAATGTTTTGAATTTATGATAAACAATTTTCTTACAAATAATTTATGTTCTTTTTACTAATTTCTAATTATTAATAATGATAGGGAATTCCAATTTTTATGGTAACTTAAAATGTTTTGAACATAAGATAACCGACACTAATATTTGACTGCGATGTTTTGTCTATACCCGTTGACGAACGAACGAACTAATGTATGGGATTTGTATGACAGTATGAACGAGAGCCGCCTGAGCTATAGTTGTTGGACAATGCTTGCTTGGTCGTCGAACGATGTCAAAGCGGTAGAGATTGTTCTGTATCATGCAAGCAGGGAATCGGATCCTTAAAAAAAAATCGACTGACACAACAGCGAACCGATTCCAAAGATCCGGATAGTTCACGAACGTCAAATGGCCCCTAATAGTCACACATTGCTTAGAAAATGTCAAGAATTCGTCGATCGGTTGCAGAGAGGGAATATTTTTCAACAATTCTGAAGATTATTTGCAATTAAACAGTTTGAAGGAAACTTTAGAGGTATTTCTTATTTAGGGTGAATTATAATATTTATACATCAAAAAGCGTAATGATTTATTTCTACTTTCTCTTACTTCTACTAAGAGGAAGTATTGTAATCGTGACGAATTTTCGATATCCAGTTTTCACCGGAAATATCCATTTTAGGTCCCTGAGTCCAAAAAAGTGGTTTTTAGAACATGTTCTGTGTATATATAAATATATGAACAGCATAGCTCAAAAACGAAAAATCGTAGAAAGTTCAAACTTGATATTCCGTTTAGGTATCAACATCGGATCCGACGGAAGTCATCTGTCAAAATTCCTCAACCGGAAGTACCATTTTACTGAATAGTTTTTTTTTTTTTTCACTTTTTCGCGATTTTTACACAAAAATGGTTCGGACGATTTTTCTTCAAACTTGGTATATCCACTACATATACAAAATCTACAACTTTTATTTAGAACATTTCTCTGGGAAAATTCATTTAAGGCAGTTTTAGGGGAGAGGTGGGGTTAGGTTTTTCTCTAAGGTACTATTACAGTTTACTATTCAATTCTATCTTCTATATAATATTAATTAGAAATGAATGTGTTGTAGAAATTCCTAGTTTAAAGAAAATCGAATGACCGGAAGTGCATTTTACTGAACAGTTTTTTCAGTTTTCTGGTATTTTCTTTAAAATGGCTCCAACGATTTTCTTTAAACTAGGAATGTGATCTACACATATAAAGAGCTACAACTTTTATTTGAAATATTTCTCCTAGTAAAGTCTGAGCTTTTGGGGGAGAGGTGGGGTTGTGTTTTTCTCTAAAGTGCTATCACAGTTGATTAATACAATTCTAACATCCAAACAAAATTAATTAGAAATAAATACATGGCCAAAATTCTGAGTTTCAAGAAAATTAGTAAACCGGAAGAGCGCTTTTACTAAACAGTTTTTCAGTTAGACGAACTCCGATGAATTTCATTGAATTTGATACACTAATATAAAATTTGTCAATTATAATTTTGAAAACTGGAGTAAGAGAAAGTTGTGTGAGTGTTTCATATCAGATTTTCTCAAATACTTACGCCGGGATCAAATCCATTTCATTCTAAAAAAATATGCCATTCTTCGTTCATTAGAGAAATACTTTTCTCATTAAGTGTAAAACAGATTTTCATAAACTAAATGTTTTTGTTTTTTTTGTTTTATTCTTAACTTCCGCTTTTTATTATTAATCAGCAATTTCTTATTTAAATGTTAATTTAGCAGGAAGAATAATTCATCTAATAATGTACATTTAGCACATTAAAATATATAAAATGCAAAAAATTCATTGTTTTAGCAGTAATGTGTTTTTATTTCCGTTCTATAAAAAGAAATTGAGATTTTTTTAAAAAAATATAATCTAAAAATTTTTTTTTTTAAAAAAAAGGGTTCTGTATTTTTTATTTATTTAAAAATTAAAGGGAATATTGAATAATAGAAATGATTTTATATTATTATTATTATTATTTTTTTTTCATAATCAGACATGAATAATTCTTAATAATAAACATCGAGTGGAAACTGGACGAGTCTGTGGAGAATTGTATGAAAGAGTTAGAAAGAGAGATTGCGGCTCCTCCCCTTTATTTTTGTCATTTGAAATTTTGATTTATTACATTCAACTTGAGGGGGGTTTTATAATGGTTATATTTTATTTATTAATATCTCTCTCTCCCTTTTTCTAAAACACATTAACAAACAGATGTGAGGATCTATCGTGTCATCTCAGAAAATAATACAAAACAAAAATAAATTCTGGTGTGAAACATGCACACAATTTTCTCTTATTGTTGTGAATACGATTATCACATTTTTGTGGTTAATCGATTATCTTCAGATTTGGAAGTCTACCCATTGCTTGTAATGTTAATATTATGAAGTTGGTAGAACTAAAAATACTGAAATGGTATTTTAGACGAAAGCTTAACGCTACTGTCCGCCCCCCCCCAGAACCTCCAAAAAATAATTTTTTTCGTGGGAAATATTTCCAATATAAGTGATACGTATTACTACTACTACTACTAAAAAATGGCGCTACAGCCCTAGTTGGGCTTGGACTTCCTCCAAAAAGAATTGCGAATCTTGTCCATCCTCGGCTTTTCTTCTCCATCCTCTTATACCAAGCTTCCTGAGGTCGTCCTCTACATCATCCAGCCACCTTAGCTGCACGAAAGAGTGATCTGAAGCTTGGCACGAGAGTGATTTAAAGCAAAAGGCATCTACTGCCTGCTGCTATCCTTGCTTTGATTTCAGCTTCTACATCTTCTTCTCCGTTACTAAAGCTCCTAAGTATTTGAAACTTTTGCAGCTTCGGAAATTGTGCCCATTAATCTGCACACTGTTTTCCCTACTTCCCTGAGTTCTTGAAGTCTTGTTCTTGAATATTCAGTATTGTGTCTTGAGTATTCAGTTCTTGAATTATTGTGTCTTGGTCATTAATATTCAGGCCAGTATATGCCGCTGCGATTTTCAGCTCCTGAAGTGCGCCGGATAGGAGGGTAAGGTGCGCGCTGTGAGAATCACGTTGTCTGCGTATGCCATATGTTGCGTCATCCTGTTGTATATTGTTCCGCCCTTGTTTATTTGGATGGCTCTTATCGCTTTTTCGAGAGCTAGATTAAATAGGATGGGCGACAAAGGGTCTCCCTGTCTCAGACCACCTGTAACCTGGAACTCATCAGACAGAGAGCTGCCAATCTTTACCCCGACATCTCGTGTTGTTCCAGGTCATCTTAACAAGTTGAACTAGCTTCTTAGGAACTCCAAGCACCCTCATGTCCCTTGCCACTGTGTCCCTTCTTACCGTATCGTAAGCCTGTTTGAAATTTATAAAAAGATGATACAGGCTTACAATATGTTCATAGGTCATCTTTAACAATTGCCTTAATGAGAAAATGAGGTTATTGTGGATCTTCCCGGCCTGAAATCGCACTGGTAATCACCGACAATCCCTTCAGCCCATGTTGCCAGCCTTCGAGTGATTGCTATGGATACTATTTTGTAAACATTGCTATGTCACGGTAGTTTTCTTAGACCAACCTATCGCCGTTTTGGTAGAACTAAAATACTGAAAGGTATTTTAGACGAAAGCTTAAAGCTACTGTTCGTTCCCCACCCAGAACCTCAAAAAAAATCATTTTTTTCCGTGGGAAATATTGCCGATATAAGTGATACCTATTTATGTAAGTAGATAATAAACGTAGTTTAAAGAAAATCATGGAATCGTTTGCGAGAAAATCACGATAAATTGAACAAAAAATAAAACAGTAATGTCGTTCTTCCGGTTGATGGATTTTGCCCCAAAATCTTCACCAAATGCGGTGGCACTTCTTAAATGGAATGATTTTTTATCGTTTCTGAGATATTTTGTTCCTCACATACATACAGACCATTCGCTTAAAACATAATTTAAATTTAAAAAAATATATAATATATAATTTAAAGAAAACATAATATTTAAGGACTCAGGAAATCTCAGATCATGTATTTCCGGTGAAAACTGAATTCCAAAAGTTTTGGACACAATCGCAATACTTCTTCTTATCCAGAAGTCAGATAAAGCAAAAAAAAAAATACATCAGTAGTTGGGATACCTATTATTTCAAAAACAAAACAAAATAATCTGTAAAAAAATATAATGGGTATGATGAATGAGATAGAGATAATTGGTTTGGTTTAGATTAATCAACTAGAAATAGCTGAACACTGTATAATGTTATTTAGTGACACTGACTGCCTGGATTTTACACCAAATATATAGAATGGCGGTGAGAGGTAAACGAGTAAGGTAGATGACACGTTGTGACTGCCGAGTGAACTCTGCTATAAGACTCGCCCTATATCACCCTGAATACTATCCCGTGGCCGTATTTAAACAGTTTCTCCCACTCTAGTCTGCCTTAGCTAGAGAGTGGTCCTGTTATTTTTGACTCTCTTTCTCTCTGCTATGGATCCCTCTCTTCGGATCCTATTACAAAAAATATGATTTTATTTTGAGTACAGTTCCATCAGTTTTAATATTCATTTTTATTTGTCCACAATCAAAAACTTAAAAGGAACATAAATTGCTTCATATATTTTAGTAATTTTTACATCGATGAACATGACGTAAACGTATCTCGCTCTTCCCTAAATAATCGCTTTGTATAACGCCATGTTAATTTTAAAGTTTATAATTTTACAAAAAATTATTATTATTAATGTTTCAAGACAAGTTAAAAAAAAAAAATAATAAATTGTATAATAACATATATTTGATATCAGTTATTAATTGTAACTATTATTAATGTAGATATATAAAATGATATTATTTATGTCTAGAGAATGTATAATTGAATTAAGCACTAAGAGAATGAAAAATAAATAAATAAAGATGTTATTAAATGACATGATTATGTTCTCAGTAATTATACTTGTCATAAAGCATTAAGATTAATAAAATTGCTAATAAACTGATTGCAGAGGTGAACGTGCTAAATAGAATGTAAACCAGTTGTGTGTATTTTTTTTTTTACAATTCAACAAGAATTAGAGAATTTATTTCAGTGATATTTTTCTCAGGGGACCAATTCAATTCAAAATATTGTGTATTGTGCAGATTGTGGAATTATTCTCATTTTATATATATAGAGGAATACATTTTTCAGTTTATTACTTTCGTTTATCCAATGAAAATCTAATTAAGAACATTATTACATTATTACATTGTTATTTTCTCAGTATTTGTGTCTTGGAGGAAAATAAAAGTTCTCTTGTGATCAGTACTTGATTCTTGTATTGAAAGTTCTCATTATTTTGATTCCTAGCATCTCCTTATGAAACACTCAATTTTCTTTTTCTAATGCGTTTCACGAGTGATAACATTAGTTTATTCCAACTTGGATTGGTTTCCAACTTAATGCATTAATGCAGTGGTGATCTGTTGGTATCTATAAACATTTTGGGCGATAATACACATCGTTTCAAAAAAAAAAAAAAAAAAAAAAAAAAAAAAAAAAAAAAAAAAAAAAAAAAAAAAAATCTTGAGTGAAACACTCCCACAACTATCTCTTACTCCAGTTCTCAAAATTATAATTGACAAATTATAACACTGTTCACTAAAAGCACACTTCCAGTTTACTACTTTTCTTGAAGCTTGGAATTTTGGTCATCTATTTATTTCTAATTAATTTTGTTTGGATGATAGAATTATTGCATAATCAACTAAGATAGCACTTTAGAGAAAAACATAACACCACCCCTCTACCCCTAAAAGTGCCCTTAAATGAATTTTCCAGAGAAATGTTTTAAATAAAAGTTGTAGATCTTTGTATATTTAGTTTATACGAGATAAGAAGTTTCAAGAAAATCGTCGGAGCAATTTTTGAGAAAATCGTGAAAAAGTGAAAAAAAATCATTTAGTAAAGTGGTAATGTAAACACACTTCCGGTCATCCAATTTTTTTTGAACTCGGAATTTTAACAACATATTCAATTCTAATTAACATTATTTAGATGACAGAATTATCTAATAAACTGAAAATAGCACTTTAGATGAAAACCTATCCCCAACACCCCAAAAGTACCCTTAAATGAATTTTCCCAGAAAAATGTTTCATAAAAAAACTTAATAGCTCTTTGTATGTGTAGTTGATATACTAATTTTGAAGAAACTCGTCGGAGTCATTTTTGAGAAAAACGTAAAAAATGTACTGTCAGATTCCATGGTGATATCTAAACGGAATATCAAGTTTGAACTTTCTGTGATTTTTTCTATATATGAGTATGCTGATCACATACATACACACACACACACACATACAGACCATTTGCTAAAAAACCACTTTTTTGTACTCAGGGGACCTCAAAGCGGATATTTCCGGTGAAAACTCGATATTGAAAATTTGACACGATTACAATACTTCCTCTTTACTAGGAATAAAAAAACTATAAAATTGTAGAAGATAGAAGATCTTGAGTGTTAATTAATACATGTTTGAATGTAACAGTTTAGTATTAATCTGCAAATTTCAGATTACTAATTAGTATTAAGTAAAGATATAAAAATAAAATCAGTGTTTGAAAAAAAATTAATGTAAGAATGTAAAGTGTATTAATTATGAAAAATTAATTAAACTGCAATAACCTATTTGTTTTATACTTTGTTTCCTACGGTTATAAAAACAAAGATATTTTATGAGACAGATTATTTTTAATCAATAATTATTATCAAGTAATTAAAAAAAATAAAAAAATAGAATGAGCCAATAGAAAGTCGTGTGAATATTTCTCATCCAATTTAATTTGAATTGTTGAAATTTATTACATTCCATTCACTTGTAACAGTTTCAAACTAATTTGTGAAATGATTATATTAATTGAATCCTTGATTATTTTTTTTAAGCGGGAACGTCGATTATTGTGCAAGAGCGCCGATGCTTATTTAAATATTCTGTGGAAAGGATTTGGTATTTTTATCTCTCTAATCGAAATAATTTTTTATATATGCAGACTAGTTTTGTTTTATTTAAGATTAAGTCAGTTGGATCTGTTTAATCTGCTAATATTTTTATTTACTGTAATCGTTTGAATATTGTGGTAAGATGATGTATTGCTTTCGCGTCAAATTTTTAGTAATTGAATTATGAGTCCACCGAATACGAAAAAATAATGTTTTTGGTGAATTATCTGTATATATGTGCAAAAAAAAAAAATCTGGTGTGAAACACTCACATAACTTTCTCTTACTCCAGTTCTCAATATTATAACTGACAAATTTTATAGTTTGTGTACCAAATTTAATGGAATTCGTCGAAAAGTGAAAAAAACTGTTCAGTAAAAACGCATTTCCTGTTTACTAATTTTCCTTGAAACTTGGAATTTTGGCCAATCTATTTATTTCTAATTAATTTTGTTTGGATGATAAAATTGTATAATCAACTATGATAGCCACTTTAGAGACAAACATAACCCCCACCCCTCCCCTAAAAGTACCCTTAAATGAATTTTCTCAGAGAAATGTTTCAAATAAAAGTTGTAGATCTTTGAATGGTTAAGTTTGTATACGAAGTTTCAAGAAAATCGTCGTAAAAAGTTGAAACTTGATATTCCGTTTAGGTATCACCATGGCATCTGACAGTGGGTTATCTGTCAAAATTCCTCAACCGGAAGTACTACTTTAGTTGTTGTTTTTTTTTTTTTACTTTTTTACTTTTTTGCGTTTTTCTCAAAAATGGCTCCAACGATTTTTTTCAAACTTGTTTATAAACTACAGATACAAAGAGCTATAAGTTTTATTTGAAATGTTTCACTGGGAAAATTCATTTAAGGTAAGTTATGGGGTAGGGGTTGGGTTAGGTTTTCTATTTCTAAAGTGCTATTTCAGTTTATTAAACAATTCTATCATCTAAATAATGTTAATTAAAATTGAATATGTTGTTGAAATTCCGAGTTTGAAAAAAAATCGGTTAATCGGAAGAGCGTTTTTACTTTACCACTTTACTAAATGATTTTTTCACTTTTTTTGCGATTTTCTCAGAAATGTCCCTGTCGATTTTCTTGATACTTCTTATATAAACTAAACATACAAAGATCTACAACTTTTATTTAAAACATTTTTCTGGGATAATTCATTTAAGGGCACTTTTGGGGGAGGGGTAGGGTTATGTTTTTTTTCTAAAATGCTATATAGTTGATTATTGCAATTATGACAATTTCCTGAAAAATGTCTTAGACGATGTTCTTGAAACTTTCTATATAAACTAAACATATAAAGATCATACAACTTTTATTTTATTGTATAATTAAGACATAATAAAATTTTAAGTTTTCAAAAGAGTTTTTCAAACAAATTGGAGGTTGATATAAGAAAATGTTGTGTTTGTTTTGTGTGTGATTTTATTTTTCACATCATTGAGATCCATCTCTAATGTTAAAAAAATCTGGTGTGAAACACTCACACAACTTTCTCTTACTCCAGTTCTCCAAATTATAATTGACAGCTTTTATAGTTTGTGTACCAAATTTAATAAGATTCGTCGAAAACTGAAAAAATTGTTCAGTAAAAGCGCACTTCCGGTTTACTAATTTTCTTGAAACTCGGAATTTTGGCCATGTATTTATTTCTAATTAATTTTGTTTGGATGATACAATTGTATAATCAACTGTGATAGCACTTTAGAGAAAAATATAACCCCACCCCTCCCCCAGAAGTGCCCTTAAATGAATTTTCCTGGAGAAATGTTTCAAATAAAAGTTGTAGCTCTTTGTATGTGTAGTTGATATAGGAAGTTTAAAGAAAATCTTCGGAGCCATTTTTGAGAAAATTGCAAAAACGTAAAAAAAAACAACTAGTAAAGTGGTACTTCCGGTTGAGGAATATTGACACATAACGCACCGTCAGATCCCATGGTGATACCTAAACGTAATATCAAGTTTGAACTTTCTACGATTTTTCGTTTTTGAGCTATGCTGTTCACATACATACACACACACACACACACACACGACACACACACACACACACACACACACACACACACACCATTTGCTAAAAACCACTTTTTTGGACTCAGGGGACCTCAAAACGGATATTTCCGGTGAAAACTCGATATCGAAAATTTGACACGATTACAATACTTCCTCTTACTAGGAGTAAGAGAAAGTAATTAAGACATATTACAATTTGGTAAATTTTACAAGAGTTACTTTAGTAATTACTTCCTCCAAGTATGTAACGTAACATTTGCCAAAAAATAAGTTTTATGATGGCTTTTTTTAGACTTCCTCAGAGTCTCATATTGTATTGCACTTTGTTTTTTTTTTTCTTTCTTTAAACCCTCTCGTCTTCCTTTTTCATTACTTCCCTTATATAAAGTACACATTTCTCAGTAAAACATTTATACAGTAGGGTGAGAGGAAATAGAAATTTTTATTGTTACAGCATTCCTTTTAGGGATCTTTTATATTGTCTGTAATGTTGGAAATACCAACACATTCTTGCACATATTTATTTTACGATTTATATATATATATACTAATACTAGATGGTTCTAAACACCTTCATTCAGCTAAAAGTGTCCATTCAATTTAATAAACAATTCTCACACTTCAGTAGTTCCCTTTTTTGTGCGCAAATCGCTGATAACAGACATTTTATTTCCTAATGTTAACTATTACTACAAATAACTATACAGTGAAGCCAATTATGGTTATTGAAACCTACGTCTTACGCAACATTGTTGTGTCTGATATCTGTCATATATATATATTATAATTTTATTTTACTTTAATTATCGCAACAATACCTTTTTTTTTTTGTTTGTATCCGTTAATACTCATTTTCCCCTTTTTTTGTTTTAATTTATCATATTTTACACTAACTAATTCAGTTTAATTTAAATATATATATATATATATATTTTATTTAGAAGGCAATGCTTGTATGCTAATTTCTTGTAAACCTTGTATTATCTAAGATATAAGGTATCTATAGCATGCAAAGAAAGGATTACCAATTCCGACACTATAGTATCAGAAGTGGCTAAATCATGTCACATTAAAAATCAATATATTTACGCTTATCTGCGCATAATTTACACTTTACAAGTGCGGAATATTCTTGTAACTATAATAACAGATTACCTGAAAAAAATATTGTAAAAATGCTTTAAATAAAACAATACAAAATGTCAGCTGTATTATTATTTTCAAATTAATAAGAATATTAATATTTTCTGATTGAACAAAATGGATTAGTTAGGTGGAGAGAATTTAGGTCTCTGGTTGATGAAATGAGAAGACTTTGTTGACAGTGGTTAACTAGTATATTAATAAAGAGACACAGTCTGCCTGGACTTTACAGTAGAGAATGGTTAAGGTAAAGTGGAATGACACATAGTGAGTGACGAGATTGAATTCTAGTGAACTGTTGGTTGCTGTATTTATCTGGTTTCTCCCACTCCAGTTCGAGAGAGTGGTTGGGTTCGTTTTTCTTCTCTCTACTCTCTTTGGTTGCTGTTATAAACAAATTCCTTGGACAAATTTCTGTTTGTTTGTTACTATAAAAGGAAAAAGGCAATATTTTTAATATAAAAAAATAATTACGTTTGACCGTTGTTAATTAAACAAGCAAAATATTAAGTTGGCTGGAGCCAAAGAAAAAACTTTTTATCTTCAAAAGTTTATTTAACGTTTCGGACACTTTTGGTATCCTTATTCAGGACATGTTAAGGAAGGAAGGTTAAGAAAGGAGGAAGGAGTGTCCGAAACATCATTTTACTTTCTCTTATCCCTAGTAAGAGGAAGTATTCGATCATGACAGATTTTCTTTTTTACTTTTTCGCGATTTATTCGAAAACCGTCTTCAACTTTTTTTTTTATCGACTTCATATACTTTCTACACACATAAATACCTATCTGTTTTATTTCAAACTTTTTCCCAGAAATTAATTTTTTGGGGGATTGTGGGGGGCGGGATAACTTAAGCTTTCCTCTTAAGCTAACCGTTTCAGTCAAATTTATAATTGTATCACCAATATAAAAGCTTTAATTTCAAATTTGAAGAAAAAAAAATTAATAAAACTAAAGTGCAACTTTACAGAATACGCTTCCGAATTTGGGGGGGGGGAATTTCTCGATTCTTTTTTTTTTTTGGAAAATCAATATAACGATTTTCTTTAACTTGAAATAGTTGCTATTTATTTACAAACTATCACTTAATTTGAAATTTTAGTCTGGAAAGTGGGTTTCTGGAGGAGCCTGTCAGTTAGCGTTTAAATTTAAACCGCCGCTACATGCTTTGTTGGTTGCGTCAGAAGTTGCTGCCACACGTCATAGTAAGGTAAACTCTACCGCACTTTTTTTGGCAAACCCAATCATATATTGGTATACATTGTAATTTTATAGGAAAATTTTCAATTAAAATGCATTAAATGCAATAAAAGAAACTCGTATTAGTGATTTGCACCGTATTTTTTTTAAACAGTGAAAGCTTATAATCTAGCTTTTCATCCTAATATTAACCTTGGTCTCTTTAACTTTATCACAAAATTGTCCGTTAAATGGTAAATATTCAAGATAAATTATGCAAAATTTATTATAAGATATTATTATTATTATTATTATTATTATTATTATTATTATTATTATTATTATTATTATTATTATTATTATTATTATTATTTAGTACATTCGTATTATAAACTTAAAAATTATGTAGATAATTTTATTGTTTAATCTTCAATTTTATTATCAGAGAATATAAAGCATTTGTGGCTGAATAAATGATGAATAATATTATGTCATGGAATTAAATTCCAGACAAATTCCTGTCAAATTACTAGGAAAGTGTTAATTTAGATAATGGATGGAAGATGTATTGATCCAAGAGGCTTTTGCATACACCCTCACTTGTTAGATGTTAAGTTAATGAGCACTATTTCAATATAATGTCATTAAATAATGGAAATAGGCCATTCAATCCAGCGTTTGATCACTCAAAATGTTTTACTTGTTAGTAAATAATTCCGTCAATAATGACTATTTTCTCTTAACTGTTTCATTTTTGATTACTATTGATTTTTGAAGAATTAAATACTTTTCGAGAATATATATATTTCTATATATATCGTAATTGGAACAAAAATAATTAATTTTTGTTTTATTGGTGATCCTCTAAATTTTGTCTGAAGATGAAGAATATATTTAATATATTCCGACACTGCAAATAACCAAGAAAACTTTCATATTTCAAGTAAACATTATTAAGGCGCATAATATTCAGATCATTGGAGCAAGTTGCCTTCTCAGTGCATTGCCGCCTCCGGCCAGTATCCTCTCATTATGCTGGTAGACTACATTGCTCATTATCTGATAATGTTGCTGTATAGGCTCCTAAGAAGAGAAATTTAAAGGTAGCGCTGCCTGGGACTCGAACCTGTCCCGTATTATTTATTTCTTGGCGCGAAAACATTTGTTGGTTGCTATTGGCGTCCAAAGTCTTTTCAATGCAATACCGAGACCGGGCAGTGCTTCTTTGTTACAGACAGCACTATCCATCACTAAATAATGTGCTGAAGAAGCACATTGATCGAAAAAAAATCTAAGTTCTGCGCTGCTTACTTTGGTTCGATTCCAGCACGCTATCACTGAGCTAATCCCGGTCTCTTATTAATTTATTTTTTAAGGCAAGTCATCATTTTATGGTAACTGGCGCCAGGAGCATTCTCAGTGCATTGCCGGCCTCTGGACAGTGTTTTCTCGTCACAAACACAACTCTTGTCCATCACCGGACAGTAAGCTATATGGAAGGCTCCTAGGAAGAGCAGTGATTTCGATTAAAATTCATCAAACACAGATGCCACTAAGTGGTTTTTCACAGTTTCCTTGAAAAGGTCGTCAGTGAGTTTTTTTTCACCAGGTATTTTTACGTATAGAAAATATGCGAGTCATATCCAGGATTTCTGTACAATAATGCAACCATATTATATTTCATAACTTTTACCTTACTCTTGAACATTTTTACTTTCTCTTACTCCTAGTAAGAGGAAGTATTGTAATCGTGTCAAATTTTCGATATCGAGTTTTCACCGGAAATATCCGTTTCAAGTTACCCTGAGTCCGAAAAAGTGGTTTTCAGCAAATGGTCTGTGTGCGAGTGTGTGTGTTTGTATGTGAACAGCATAGCTCAAAAACGAAAAACCGTAGAAAGTTAAAACTTGATATTCGTTTAGGTATCACCGTGGCATCTGACAGTGGGTCATCTGTCAAAATTCCTCAACCGGAAGTACCACTTTACTTGTTAGTATTATTTATTTTTTTGCGTTTTTCTCAAAAATGGCTCCGACGATTTTGTTTAAACTTGTTATATGAACTAAACAACAAAGAGCTACAACTTTTATTTGAAATGTTTCTTTGGAAAAATTCATTTAAGGGCAGTTATGGGGGAGAGGTGGGGTAGGTTTCCATTTAAAGTGCTATTTCAGTTAATCAAACAATTCTATCACCTAAATAATGTAAATTGGAATTGAATATGTTGTTGAAATTCCAAGTTTCAAAACGATCGGATAACCGGAAGTGCTTTTACACTACCGCCTAATTAAATGATTTTTTCACCTTTCACGATTTTCTCAAAAATGTCTCCGACGATTTCCTTGAAACTTTGTATATAAACTAAACATACAAAGATCTACAACTTTTATCTAAAACATTTCTCCGGGAAAATTCATTTAAGAGAACTTTTAGGGGGAAGTGTGGGGTTATTTTTCTCTAAGTGCTATGATAGTTGATTATACAATTCTATCATCCAAACAAAATTAATTAGAAATAAATAGATGGCCAAAATTTCGAGTTTCAAGAAAATTGGTAAGCCGGAAGTATGCTTTTACTAAACAGTGTTATAATTTGTCAATTATAATTTTGAGAACTGGCGTAAGAGATAGTTGTGTGAGTGTTTCACTCCAGATTTTTTTTTTTATAAATTAGTGTTTGAAACGTTTCTTAGGAGTTTCTAAAACACTCTTCACCTACCTTCTTCTCTCTTGGTTTAATAATATCATACCGATGGTGGAACCTAACATTATACTTAAATGAAGTTCAGAAGGCGCATGATTCCTTTATAAATACCCTAGAATCCAGATTTTCTGAAAAATATTTGAAATAAAAGGCACAAACCTTATAGTTAATGCAACATGTTTTAGGAAAATTGTTGGAGCATTTTTCGAGAAAAACTGAAAAAAAAAAATAAATGAAAAGAAAAAAGATCGTACTTCTTTTGACGAAACTTGTTCTGAGATCATCTGTTAGTGTCTAAACAGAATATATAGCTTTCTGCGACTTTTCTCCTTTAATTATACTGTTTACACTACAAATATAGTAAGCTTATAAGCAGACATTACAAATTTGATTTTCAATTCAAGACACCTGAGAGTATGTATTTCGGTGATAATTAAGTGTCAAGAGTTTTACACGATTGCAATAAATCCTCTTATTGCAATAAGCTTAAGAAAAATTGTACTGATTTTGATTATAATTAATAGAAAATCAAGACAATTTGCACCCTATACCAATTGCAATAAATTTATTAATCGGATCTAATGTAAATATTATAAAGTTTTTAAATCACCATTAAATTTGCTGATAAACTGAACTCACGATATAAAACCATAAATCTGGTATATTGCCAAAAGCTATCCATATATATTTCAACCAGATGACCAATAACTGTCGAAATAAATTCTGATGAAGATAAGGTATTGCATTTTGCATGGTAGAAATCTAAAACCTCTATTCTGCATAGAAAGAGATGTAGAAAAACTCGTGGAAATTCGATATCGAAAATTTGACTTGATTACAATATTTCTCCTCTAAGAGAAAGTAAAAATTATAACAATGCAAATTTTTTTTAAATATTAATTTCATTTTTGATACCTAGTATTTTCATCAAGTTCGAATATATATAAAATTCCTGAAATGATTACAACTAAGATAGAGATTAATAAACCCACATGTTGAATTTAAAAAAAAAAGAAGGTAAAAATTGAAAAGAATTACTAATTAGATTTACTTTATTATACACCTGGTTGCTTTAGCATTCAATCTTTTGAAAGTTGTCCTCATGACAATGCAAACTGGGGATGTTGTTTTGAATAAACTCGACAAGCTACAGAAACATAAAAACTCGTTCAGGTGAATGCATGTTTGTTAAGGTTAAGAAATCTATGTGCGGACTTTTCTATTTTATTTTAAAGCTATAATATTTAGTCGGCAAAAGTCCGGCACAAAGGTGTGTTGTTGCAGTTTTAGACCACACGTAGTTACTGTGGTAAAATATATATATATATAATACAAACTAACACATAAACACATAATGTGCTAAAAAACTTGTTTCAATCCTTATATACGTTTTACGATTAATACACAAAGATATACATCTAAGCAAGTTATATGGAGGTGATTTTACAAGTAAATTTTGTGATTATCTTTGTTACGCCTCTACTTTTTTAGTTGAATATTTTTGAGAGAGACATTTTATTTTTTTTATATCGTCTAGGAAAATTTTATTCTTTATATATTCAATTTTTCCAACTTATCTTACTTTGAGGTTGATTTTTTTTTTTTTAAATTTTAATCTTATAAATCTATAAATTTTTTGATTCAGTTTGACCAGAAGGAAATATCGGTCCCATAAATAGGTTATTTAATGCTTCATATTTTGATATCTTAATATATAAACATACGTACCTATTACGTACTAATTATTATATATTATGGCATTAAATAAATATTTGATTATTATTATATTTAGATTTCTGAATTGCACAAAATGAAAGTACTACTTAGCTGTGCTGTTTTTCAGTTTATCGCATTTGTATAGCTGTCACAAAGGAACTTTTTTCCATTTTCCACATTTTCTGAACAAAACAAAAAGGATCCAACTATTTTATTTAAGGTTTATATACGAGAGTGATTCAGACATAAACGAAAACTTTGTCCTTTTATCTCATCCCCTAATAAACTTACATAATATGCTGGTTGACAGACAAGTAGTGACAAGTTATTACATGTTTGAACATGCAATCTTACTATCTGGTCAGGTCTGCTCTTCTCTTTCTCAGTTATATAGCTCGGCGTCTTAGTTATGATACCTAGTGGGCGCAGTTAAATGACGTCACAACTACTAGGAAGCTTTGGCAATGGCCGGAGCTTAACAGCTATTTAGCTGTCAGAACTGAATTGCTGAGTAATACCGTAATTACGAATATCTGGGCAAATTGTATTTCGCACTATTGCGCAAAACATAAAAATCAAATTTTGATCACATCACAAACATAGTTCGAAATGTTTTTTCAGTGGTAAGAAAAAAATTAATTCTGAAAATAATTCCTGATGTTAGTTTCAAATTTTATTTAAGTCATTTTGTGAAAACTATACTTTCATTTTAATAAAGAAACTACCAGATTCAATTATTTTCTTCAGTATCATGAACAACTTCTCATAAGGCCGTTTTACTCGTGACCTTAGGTGTCTTATCTGATCCCACTATAGATAGATAGATTCTATGGGGGATTGGCTTTTCAGCCTAGGCCATGCGACCACTAAGAGTCTATTGTGGCACCCCATTATTTGGAGTCCCCTCTCCGGTCTTGTCCTTTATCTGAACTTTGGAATCCGGGGAGGCTCCTAGGTGGTCGGTCAAGATCACCTCTAATCAGAGCACCCTCTCGAGTCCTGTCTGCTTAATTAGACTTAATAGTACCGTGAGAGGCTCTTGGGTGAGACTTGCTGGCGTCAGCTTCTCCTCTCCAAAGAGGCGAAACCTCAGCTGTACGAGCCCCTCGCGCTGACACAGAACGTGCAGTGCTGTTTCCTCTTCTTCCTGACAAGACCTACACAGGCTACACATGCAGTGCATGTGCCTATTAAGTCTACAATGGCCAGTGAAGACGCCAACTGCTATCCTTATGGCCCCCCGGCCTAGTTGGAGTAATTCTGCAGTAGCCCGGGCGAGTTGCTATGAATAAACGTTTCCGCCTGCCTTTGACCTAGGTTCTAGCCCACCATACTTTTGATCGATCGTGCATCCATGTTCTAATGGATGCAATCCTGAGGATCTTGTGTTGTCGCAGAATGGTCCAGATCCGATAAGGGTTCCAATGGAACCTTCCCGGGCTAGGCAATCAGCCGCTTCATTGCGTCTGTTGATTCCCCTCTAAGTCCTGTATTATTGGATCTATCTGATTTTTGCATTTTTATTTTTTTTGACTAAGACACAAATTTATGATGAGTTTGGAAAACAAACTTCATTATGGTTTACAACAATTATTAGGATGAGATGAATGAACTTGTACAAGCGTGATTCAAAAATCCTCTTTGCAGCAGAAATGAAGAAGTTAAAGAAACGAGAATATAAAAAGTTTATTTTTTATTTAAATCATTAATTTGTACAAACAGCGTTTATTAACAAAAGTGTATTATAAAGAATATCAATACATATATAACAATCCCACCAAGCTACTAATGCCACGATCAGCTTACCAATCACGTATCTTGATGATATAAACTAGCCAACGCAGGTATTCTCTAGAATGCAGGAAGTGGTTGGAAGTCATGATTTCATTTGTCTTGTTTTTAAAGAAATAAGAGTATAGTGATTATATGAGATAGTGTAGATGATTACTATGGAAATTTAGGAATTGAGTGTGGATTAACTCTTGACAAAAGAAATGGAAAGTGAGATTTGATATACAGTATGGCTCATAGACAATTCGGCAAAAGATTTTAGAATGGAAGGCTTGTACCGAAAATCTGAAATAGTAATGATATTTGCAAGCAATAGTAATGATCTTTTGTGATTCCATAAATGGGGGTTAGACTCTTAAGGAATAATTTTTCTTGACAAATTAAAGAGGTACCTAACCTTGAGCTCTATAGAAAGGTACCTCAATAGGAAAGTTTCTAAGGAAATCGTGATTTAGGAATATTTTCACTGAATAGCAAAGTGGCGATATAACTGAATTGGGACGAAATTTATTTATTTTTTTTTCGATCACCGATCTGGTTCATATGCCAATTCCCATTTTTATCTTTCGTTTCAATCTCCTTCAAGCAATTCTTTTGCAACTATTCCTTCCTGTATATCTTCCATCAGTGCCTTTCTCGGCACATCCTCTCCTTTTCCATCCCTGCGGCACATATTCCACCATTCTTTTAAGTCATCTATTATTTTCCATTCTCAAAAAATTGGTCAAATCATTGGAAGCTTTTTTACTTCGATGTTTTGTCCGGAGGAGATTTAGTGTTTGGTTCAAAACGGTGTCGAATCGCCAGCAATTTCTGCCTCAGCTTTTCCGTTTTCGTCCAGATCTCACATTCATTCATATAAAACCGCACACAATACTATATGGGGGGTTTATATCTTACTACTTGCTTCCTTATTCTAAACGTTTTATATACTAATAATTTTTTCCCTGATGGTTTATTTTCACCAAATCATCCTTTTCTTCGTTTTACCACTTTCTAAGAACTACACTCCGAAAATACTTAAATACTTCTTCACTTTTTTGGCAGGGTCCATGCCTCTATTCCGAGTCTGATTACATGAGATTTATCACCAGCTTTTTGGGTGGCTTGGCCACTGTTTTTCAGTCTGAGGTGGTGGGCATCATTGAATGCTGCCACCTGGTGGGGGAGTGGCAGGGAGAGCTCAAGGAAGTGCGGATTTTCTCGGATAGCCAAGCCGCACTAAGGGCTTTGAGTAAGCCTTGGTGGAGTTCGAAATTAGTGGGAGAATGTCGGAGGAAGCTCAACGCTTTGGCTCGGAGGGGTAAGGTGCATCTCTATTGGATACCCGGACATGCGGGAATAGAGGGCAATGAGAGGGCGGATCGGCTGGCCAGGGAGGGATCATCATTACCATTTTGTGGTCCTGAACCAGCCCTGGCCGTTACAAAGACGTTTCGCGACAAACAGATTAGACTTTGGGAGACGAGAGCTTTGGAGAAACGCTGGGGGGACACGCAGGGGTGCCTCCAAGCTAAAAGATTTATAAAGGCAGGTAAGCAGAGAATCTCGGAGTATCTCCTGTCTCTTAGTAGGACGGGTTTGAGGACCTTGGTAGGAATAGTGACTGGACACACTTGGGTGTCCAGCCACTTGTTTAACATAGGAAAGACGCGGAGTCCCATTTGTCAGAACTGTGATGACGGAGTTAGGGAAACGGTGTATCACTATTTATGTCAGTGTCCCCGTTTCGCTGGAACTAGGTTTCGTATATTTGGGAGGACACCACTCTCGCAGGATTGTCTAGGCGAGTTGGAGTATAGGGATATCTTGAGATATTGTAGATTAACCGGCAAGTTACCGGGGGAGACTAATTAAGGGGTTACGGGGGGTATCGGGGGGATAAGAGCCATATAGGCTTGGGTCCCGCGCCTTTGGGCACCCGTTTCCGATAATGATAATAATATCACCAGCTTTTCAGTTTCAGATTTCCGGTTTTCTTTTCGTATTAACAATCACGCCAGTCTTTGAGTAAGCTTTTGAGAAATTTCAGATAGATAATAATGAATTGAAACTTAGTATTCTATGTCGACGAGAAAGTCTAAAGAAGAAATTATATATATATTTTTTTTATCGGTTCTAAGTCCAAGTATGGAATAACGCATACTTTACCACAAATTTCTCTTATTCATGGCTACTTCGCAACTCCAGGGGCAAATTATATTCTTAGCAATGTAGACATCATACTTCTTCTCCATCTGTAACTACTACTTTTCTCCACGCTTTAAGTCATAAAAGAGTATTTATTTCATTGTAGTTTTGTTCACACATTTGTTCCGTTATTAGTGCTATTATTTTATTTCAACAATTTCTAGCGCTATATTGCACATCTATTTATATCAAGATGGTTATTTCATTTTTTTTTTTTTTTTGTTAATAATTACTTTTATATTGAGTCCAGTAAAACCTTCTAATTGAACATTATTATTTCAAACGTATAATAAATTTCTAATAAAGCTAAATAATTTTAATTTCTATTTAAAAACTCGTACACTCTTTAGATTTTATTTTATTCTATTTATTTAATAATAATAATAATACATTGAACCAATTAAGAGCTTTTGAAAAGCAATCGCGTGTAAACGTAATACGATTATTGTTGAAAACAGTTATTAAAACGGCCGTGAAAGAAGAATTGCGTGCCCAGTTTTTGTGGGAAACAAACCGTGTATATCTCCTCGTATCCAGTTGGCCAAGGTTGTGATCGCATTCTTCTTCAGACCCATCCTACGCACTACTTTTATTGTAGACCAGTTTCATATTGGTATTTATTTTTTTGGATTCACTTCTTTTTTAAAGTTTTCTTTTTTACTGTCAAACTACTATATTTATTCGCTCTTTATATTGTTTTTTTTATAAACTCCTGTTCCATTCTTTGCGTTAGAAATCTCCTAAAAAATTTAGCTCTTTATTAAGCATAACTGTTTCCAATTAATACTAATTTATTCTTTAAGCTGGGGGCCCATATCCGCTAATTAGCAATCCAATTAAAAGCTATTGTCCTAATCTTCTATTATTAAATACACCTGCTTCTCTGCGTTCCTTTTAATAAAGCTATTGAATATTTTGTTGTAATCTTAAGAACTAAACATTTTCCCACAATAAACTTCAACTTTAAAATCGTATTGTTAAAGTTTTTGTTTCTTGCTAAAGCTAAAGTTGCTGATTGCTTCCTTCTTTAGAATTATGTTCAACAACCATTAAAGGCAGCTTTAATGTTCTCTGCTTTCCTAGTTGTTTTAAAAGTTATTTTAAAGTGAAGATATCTTAATTAATTTTTTTTTTTTTTTAGTACATACTACAATACAGTAGAGAGCAAGGTATAATTTCAACTTTTTTTTTTTGCTAATTACTTTTTCAGTAGCGGTAATGATCTGATTTCTGATAATAATTTACTAAAAGCGTTAAAGTTTTAACTTAATCTCAACATTGTGCTTTCTAATTCAATGGCATTTTGTTCTTGCAGAATAGCAAATTCAAAATGTCAATGTTCTTTTCGGGCATTGTTTGCCTAATCCTCAGCAGTTTTAAGTTCTTTCTAATTTTTTTTTTTTATGATGCGGGAACGTTTGGAATCCTCAGGAGAATAGAAGTGGCACTTGAACGAAAGCCGAATCGTTTTGTTCTCTGTGGATAATATACATTTTATTCTTTTGTTTTCTCTACTTCTTTATATTAATATCTAGTACCTAATCGATAATTAAGCTAAATAGAAAAATTATCTCGTCTAGTTTACCAGAAATACATCTGCAGACATTGTTCGTATCTCAGTCTTTACTTGAACCAGAACTGATATGGATTTTCCATACTAGACTGAAAAGAACCTCTTTCCAAATTTCTTTCAATTGACGTTTCTTCTACATATTCTTTTCATTACAATTAAAACAGCTTTAATTAACTTTCAATCCAAAATCCTTAGGCATCACAGGCACACTTCCAACCCGCACTGACTGCAACTTCATTAACCATACTGTTCTGGATTTGCCATTTACTTAAGTACAAAAAAAAAAAATCAGATTATCCAAAAATTATGTTGCTTCTTGATCATTGACAAGCGACCTCTTGAATAATCATCACATTTATTTGTACCACTTCTCCTTGTTACAGAGAGCACACTCTTGTAAAAATCTTAATTAAATTAATATTGATTCAATTTTTCAGATTAAGTTAAATGACGATTCAAAACAAAGTACGGTGCTTAAAGTTTGGTGCTTATTATTGAAAATGATTATATTAATACAATCTCTAAAGATATTTATGCGTAACATTTTTTTTTTTCAACAGAATTATATTTATGGTCGGTTGGAATTTATCGAGGTCCCTAAAAAAAAGTTACTATGATCCAATTGATTAAAATATTAAAATCTTAGAATTAAAAATACGTCTCAGTTAGTGTGAAACTAAGTTGCTCTGTGCAAGTCTGTGTTGTCACACTGTCTGAAAAACGCATCCTGAAGATGGGCGAACGCCCGAAACCGGTCGATGACCACAAAATGAAGCAGGCTACCACGGAAAATGTCTCTGATGAAAATCTTAGAAAATAGCAAAACAGATAGAAATATAATTGTAAAATTTCTTGCAAGTTTAAAAATGCATAAGTCTCGGATAACACCCGAACAAACCTGATTCTAAGCTTGATTTGAAAGAACTGAATGAAATTATGGTAAATAAGATAGAATATTTATTCGAATGTCCCCAGTTTGCGTGAATTTATTTCTGTGGTCAAGGTTACAACTGGCAGGAATGAAAGGCGGACGTAGTCAATTTGTTTTTCCGAGTTCGTTGACAAAGGGCGGAGAGATACTCGAGAGTTCCAACATGAAGAAGGGGTATCGATCGCTGGCATTCCCCTAATTTCTGCCCATATTACTGTAGTTATCTGATTTCTTAAATGTTAACTTAGTTACTATTTCAAGACAAACAGTTTTTTTTCCCCACCCGTTTTGTATTTTCCTATGAAAATATTAAACAAATAAAACTTGTAATCGCTAGAAGTACAAAAAGTTCTCAATTGCTTGTAACTTTTAAAATATATGCAGCTTTTCAGAAGTTACAAAGAGTTATTTTCCAGCCAAAACTACTTAAATTTTTGTGGTGTTAATTCAAATAAATTTTACAAGAGTCAGTCCAAGACACTTTATCTTTTGTTTGACATCCTTCGGGCTTATTATTGCACCTTGTATTACAACAATCTAAGCCATATAATTTCGTATTATGTGATCTAATTAATCCAGATTCCCGTTTCATCCTCTTTTATTCAAAAATTGCACCAGTATTTGAATTCGGTCCAAATTACTTCCAGGATTCACCCGTACACCAAGTATTTTGAATATATTTACCAATATTTCTTGAGCTCCAATGAACATCTAGTTCTTGCTTCTGAAATATCTTTTTTTTGCTCACAAACTTTCAGTTGCATTTATCTGCTTTCGATAAAGTTTTCATTTCAAAACATATATTTGTCAAGTATATTTTGTTTAAAAATGGTAGGATCCAGTATATTTCAAATAATATTTAATACTTTGTTCTTTCTCTCTATGTATATATAATCATTGAAATAGGAAAAGACAAAAGGGATCCTATAGCCAGATATTTTAATTTTCTTGAGATGACATAAGAACTAGATAGAACTAAGGTTTACGTTCAGATGTGTTTGTATAATATACGTTAGTGTGTTATGTTGTATGTTTGTCCTGTGTATTTATTTGTAAATCTGGTACTTGGAAAATCAAAAGGAAAGAAAATAGAAGAAGAAATTGGACAGTGCTGGAGATCAAAGGCCAGCCAGACTCCATTATTTTGTATGTGCTTTTCCTTACATGCCTGTACCACACAAGGTCCTACAGATATAAATAGATATATATATACATCAAAGTTCTTCTGTCTTTACCCAACTCATCGTAAGATGTCTTAGCCAGCCAGACAAAATAAAGAAAAAAAATAAATAAAAGAAACCGACCCAAATAAGAGATTTTTACTGGTTGTTGCACAGATTTAACCAGGTTTACTATATTTATTTTTTTTTTTTTACAACGATAATATTTCCTTAGTATTTTATTTTAACATTGAATATATTAACTTTAGAATTTATAAGAATAATAGATTTTTGTAAACGACGGCATTTTTTTTTTTATTTCCTTAACCTTTTACTGTTTTCTAAGGAAAGAAATATTTGAGGGAAGTTTGCAGGCGTGATGTTGTTACAACGAGGCAATTAGATATGGTACATGTAAATGGTTTCCTTAATAATAAATACCTAAGAAATTTAACAAGAAAAAAAAAATAAAGTGTTAAATATAATTCTTTACATTCGTATTAAATGTTAAACTGATAAAAAAAATTCGTTAAGAGAAGAAAATTGTGGGGTGGAAAACATTCTAGAATATAATACATTGAATTGTTAATTTATGAACTGTACGAAGAGTTTCTTTCGATTGAATCAGAAGAGCTTCAGAAAATGAAAGCATTGGGCTTTTAAAAACTGCACATCTTCTATTCATTGACTAAGCTTTTCCATATTCCAAGTTTTCCCCTGGAATACTACTTTAGTACAATGTATGGTTCTACTGTAAGATCTGTGCAGAGGAGAACCTGCGCATGTCCAGTATGCGTGAATTTATTTCTGTGGTTAAGATTACAACTGGTAGGAATGAAGGACGGAAGTAGTCAATTTGTTTTTCTGACTTCGTTGACAAAGAGAGGAGAGATGCTCAGAGTTCCAACATGAAGAGGGGGTATCGCTGGCATTCCCCTAATTTCTGCTCATATAACTATATGAGGAATAGAGAGATATGCATCTTCTCGGACAACCAGGCTGCGCTGAATGCACTTCGGGCATTCAGAATTATCTCCCCTCTGGTCAGGGAGTGTAGAGACTCCCTGAAGGCATTATCCCGGCACAACAAAGTTCGGCTAGTATGGGTGCCGGGGCACACGGGGATTAAAGGTAACGAAATAGCCGACCAACTGGCCAGGGAGGGAGCGAATACTCCCTTCTGTGGGCCGGAAGCTGCTCTAGGGGTAGCCAAAAGTATGGCGAAGGCGTCTCTGAGAAAATGGACTCGGAGGGATCATAATCGTCACTGGAGGCTAAGTACTGGGGCAAAACACGGCAAAATGGTTATGCCAGAGCTGTGTAGAAGAAGGACCAGAGACACCCTGGGTCTAAGCAGGTATCAGATTTCTCTGATAACTGGCCTGTTTACTGGGCACGATAGGTTCAAACAACATCTGCAAAAGGTGGTGTTGGTGGATACAGAGTCCTTGTGTAGACTGTGTCAGGAGGAGGAGGAGGAGACTGCCTCTCACCTGCTGTTTGATTACGTTGCAATCGGTAGATTGCGGTACGAGATCTTCGGCACGTTGAGACCGGAGGAAATCGTACTCTAAGAAGAACTGGTGGGGAAGGTTCTGGACCTCATGAAGAGGGGGGCTTCCACCACTAGGTTTCGAGGGGTTGGCACAATAAGCCTCAATGGGAGGCTGCGATGCCTGGGTTTTAGTCCCCCCCTGCATCATTCTAATTCTAATGGTCATGCTGTCATTAGAACATTAATAAAAATTAGAACCATTGATTGAATTCCAAATTTGAAGAAAAACGGGTAACCAGAAGTTGCGACTTTATAGTAAGGGTTTTTGATTTTCGAATTTTCTTTGAAAAACATTTATAATGATTTCCATTAAACTTGGAACTGCACTATTAATGTTAGGGACAAATGAGAAAAGTTTGTAGTTTGAAAATAATTTGTCATTTTATAATTGTTTTTACAGTAGTAAGAGAAAGTTGTGTTAGTGTTGCACTCAAAAACAGATTTTTTTGTTGTTTAGGCGCGTCAGCATCTGAGGCCATTTGGCCGGAGTCTTCTTAGTGTATAGGCTATCACCGGGCGGCGTTACATTGCCTTTTACCGGTCAGTGAATATAGATAGAGCGATCTAAAGGTAGCACTGTTGGCTTCGAACCTGGGACCCCTGCGTTCCAAGCCCAGTGCACTACCACTACTGAGCTTATATCCTCTCCTAAACAAACTGCACTGTCCTACACTCAAATGGCATTAACCATATGATAATAAAAATTTTGAAACTCGATACATGAATATGAAAAAAAATCTTAATGTGCAACACTCACACAACTTTCTCTTATTCCAATTCTCAAAATTATAATTGATAAATTTTATAGTTAGTATACCAAATTTAATGAAATTCGCCGAAAACTGAGAGAAACTGTACAGTAAAAACGCACTTCCGGTTTACTAATTTTCTTGAAACTCGGAATTTTGGCCATCTATTTATTTCTAATTAATTTTGTTTGGATGATAGAATTGTATAAAATCAACTATGATAGCACTTTAGAGAAAAACATAACCACACCCTCCCCGAAAAGTGCCCTACAATGAATTTTCCTAGAGAAATGTTTTAAATAAAAGTTGTACATCTTTATATGGGTAGTTTCAAGAAAATCGTCGGACGCATTTTTGAGAAAATCGCGAAAAAGTGAAAAATTGATTTAGTAAAGTGGTAAAGTAAACGCACTTCCGGTCATCTGATTTTTTTTTTCGAACTCGGAATTTCAACAATATATTTAATTCTAATTAACATTATTTCGATGACAGAATTGTCTAAAAAACTGAAATAGCACTTTAAAAGAAGCCGTAACCCCACCCTCTCCCACAAAAGTACTTTGAAATGAATTTATCCGGAGAAATGTTTCAAATAAAAGTTGTAGCTCTTTGTATGTGTAGTTGATGTACCAAGTTTCAAGAAAATCGTTGGAGCTATTTTTGAGAAAATGGCCAAAAAATTAAAAAAAAAACAACTAGTAAAGTGGTACTTCCGGTTGAGGAATTTTGACAGATAACGTACTGTCCGATCCCCATGGTGATACCTAAAAGAAATATCAAGTTTCAACTTTCTACGGTTTTTCGTTTTTGAGCTATGCTACTCACATAACACACACACGCGCACACAGACACACTCACACACACACACACACACACAGACCATTTTCTAAAAAGCCCCTTTTTTGGACTCAGGGGACCTCAAAACGGATAGTTCTGGTGAAAACTCGATATCGAAAATTTGACACGATTACAATACTTCCTCTTTTACTAATCTTAAGAGAAAGTAATAAAGACCAAAAATTAACATGTTACAAATTAATATACAATATAATGAATATCCTAATTAATTTAACGAGTAATAGAATCAGGCACTAATATAGTTTTCAAGAGGTTCATATTTATTTATTTCAGTTATTAAATTTCTTATTGTTACTAAAAATATATATTTTATATTTATTTAAACAATTTTTTATTTAGTATTTTTTGTTGTTGTATTCTATAGGTTAAAAGAATGTCTTAAACTGTTTCACTATATCGTTAAAAATGTCTCTCTCACTCGGGTAGGAAAAAAGCAATAAAAGGACCCGATCAGTGTTGACACGATAGATGAAATATGTGAGGTGCCAAGGTGGTGATTGCCCGGAAGTCGAGCCAGAGTGTTGGTAGTGTGTATTTGGATTCGATCTTGTCATTGACAGCACTCCAATATCCTGTTTCCTTTTAGCAATGTTCACTGTATCTTTTTATTTTATCTTTCATTCTTTTTTTCAAGCAATTTTTTTTTCTTTCTTTCTTTCGAATGCAGTATCTTTGCAGTACTGAACACAAAATAGATTTATATATTTAAGTTACCAATTACGAAAAGTTTAACAAATCTCGTTGTAGTTGAAGTAAAAAGATTTTTTTTGCTATCTTTATTTGTGGACTTTTCTAACTGATTTATAAGAGAACATTGCTTTCCACTGTTAAAATATTTACAAGAGTAATCCTCTCCACCACCCTTCTTACACACTCATCTATTCTTCACCAAGTTCTTCTTACCTGTTCACTCTCCCTTTACAGCATACCAATGTTCTCCCATCCGAGAACTTGGGGAAAAAAAAGGTGAGCTCTAAAATCTTAGTGTAATCTAATCCCAATGCTTTCAGCTTCTTTGTAAAAATTTAGCCTCCCCACTCTGCATAGTTAACTTTTATCTTTATTTATTTATACTTTACTAAGTAATAATTATTTATTGACAAAAATGTAGGTAAATCTCTTTTTATATTAATTCTCTATTTAGATATTCAGGAATTTTCTACCTAGAAAATTTTTGATGATTTTTCTATTATTAATATGAAAAAAAAACAAATGGAATAAATTATAAAAAATGAATAAATAATATACATAACATAAACAACATACATAAATAACATAACATTAATCTGGCAATTTTATCCGTCATATAATGGCTTCATTTTGTTGGTTCTGAACCTGTTTCGGGACTCATCCATCGTCATACTAAGACTAATCAGTACATGTATAGAGTCAGCTCTCTACATTGATAGCCTAATCTGACGATGGATGATAATCTGAAACCGGTTCAGAATTAACAAAATGATTCTATGTCGGATAAAATCTTGCAAATATATTGGTCCCAAGTGATCAACAGATCGTCAATTTCTGTGGCTGTCTTTATTTCTATGAATC
Source organism: Triatoma infestans (assembly GCA_011037195.1). Lineage (NCBI taxonomy): Eukaryota > Metazoa > Arthropoda > Insecta > Hemiptera > Reduviidae > Triatoma > Triatoma infestans. Next base: position 35,218 of record JAAEAF010013959.1, read on the forward strand.
ATTGTATTCTCCAACAGGTGAATAGCTCAGAGCATTAGATACTTCGTTATCTCGGAACAATTGGTATTTGCTTAAATAGGGGAGGTTTTCCCTAGTTTAAACGACATACTGGAATGAGAAATACTTGGGTAATTGAGGTACCTTTGTGGAAAATGTATGAAGTGTGTGTTTGTGTATGTTGTTTTCTATTTAAATGAATATGCATGATGTAGTGAACCGTCATATTGTGCGGGAGATACCCCATTCAGGGCAAATATGTATAATCCACGTTGAGTGGGAAGGAATTGCTGTGGAGCTGTAGAGTAACATAAATACGAGAGAGTCAGCATAAGCTGAGACATACTAACAACCGTGTACCTAAGAGCTTAGTAATTCAGTCGAAATTAGTAATTATATATTGCAATGTAATATAGATTAAAAAAAGGAACTAAACACAGTGAAACTGACCACTTCCAGGCAGTTCATTTACTACTTCTTATGTAGAGAACTGAATCATGGCCAAAGCTCTATAACCATTGAAGCTAGATCATGGCCGCTGAAATGAAGTTTTCTCTTCGCGTTGAAGGGAAAATAGGCGTGCAGATTAAGAAATGAAATACTAATTTGAATAAGAACAACATTGAACAACTAAGTCTCAAGAGGAGACAGTTATTAGCATCCATGGAAATAGTACTATTGAAAATAGATAACAGCTCTACTAACTGTTGTGGTGGTTGGTTCCGCAGAGCTGGAAAGCATCAGAGACATTTTCCGTGGTAGCCTGCTTCATTTTGTAGTCATCGACCGGTTTCGGTTGTTCACCCATCTTCAGGATGCGTTATTCAGACAGTGTGACAACACAGACTTGCACAGAGCAGATTACTGCTTACAATTATGCTTGTATGCTTACTGCTTATAATATGTAATATGTAATTGACTTACACAGAGCAGACTACTAACCTTAGTTATTTGGCTCGAAGCTGAAAGTCATACAGACTTTCTAAAAAAGGAGAAAAACTTTTAGTTAATTTTCTTGTAATTTGTTTCGAACTTTTAACCTTTTACATTTTTTTTTTTGAGTCGTGATTTTCTTATACTCAGGACCTGATTCTATGGAAATGTATTCAGATAGGAATGGCTTCTGTAAATATATTTCCCCCGTACACCTCTATTTCAACAGTCTCCATCCCGTTTCCCTCACAGAGACCTTATTATAGCAATGAGTAAAACTGAAAAATATGCATTTTGTCAGAAAAAAATTACAATTGTAAAACTCAAAGAAGAATTCAAAACAAACGATCCTATGAGTGTTTTCCTCTCGCCTAGCCCAATATGTCCAATTCTAAAAAAATAATATATTTTATTAACAATACGTATCCCAATGTTGTATTAGTCCTCAAATTTCCAATTATTCAACGAGGCAAACCTTCAACGTCAGGTTTTACAACTAAAGCTATAACGGTTGTAAAAACTTTGGTAAATTTAATAATTAACTTTTGAAGTAAAATGTAATTGTAAATAACTCCATTGTTTGCAGTTTTCATTTCTAACCATAATCTATCCAACAAATGTTGTCAGTTATGTATGTGTCAAAGAATTTGACAGAAGCGATTATATTTTATTTCACAAATATTTTGAACTTGTAGGATTTTTGTCAAAACATGACGAATTCTCATAGTGGTACCTAATATAGAACACCAAATGTGAGATGTGATTTTTTTTTAGATATATATATATATATATAATATAATTACAGACCGTTCGCTAAACATATTGTAACGCAGGCACTAGTGCCATCTAGGGGAAAAAGCAGTCATCTCAAGTTCCCCTTGTGGCCACTGTGAAGCGCTAGCGGGGCGTTTCTAGATGGTTCTATAGCGGTCTCCCACAGTCTACCGGTCCCTAGAATGTTCGAGAAGCTTCCAGAACCTTCTCCAGTGGTATAAATAGGAGAAGAACAGCTCCAGTGAGTCAGTCTTGTTACAAATGGGGTGCGCCTTGTGGAAAGTGAATAAAAAGTGAACTGAGAGAACTTTTGTTGGTTTATGCAGTGTATTTAAGTGTTTTATTTGTAATTTATTGTGTTGAACAATAAATTGATGTTGTTAGAAGTTTAGTGTGTTTTATCTAAACCGAACCCACATAGCAACTAGTTGCAGTAGCTAGTTTGGAAAACGTTACATTATTTTTTGTCAGTTATAAGTTTCAAAATGAATTTTTACCTGTGAAAACACAATTTGAAAAATTTACCCAATGACCAGCCTTATAAAAGTAAATAGAGATTTACATAAAATTTTAAAAAATACTTGTTTTCGACTTAGTTGAGAGAAATTCCTTGTATTTAATTTTATGAAAAACTATTGTTGAATATGTGTATGGGACAGCAGTGCTGGATAACATCTTAATCGTAATTTATAATTAAATTAAACAACATAAACGTCGTAACATAGCCTTATAATCTCCCGCACATACAACATACCAACAAGCATGGAGTGTAACAGAAACATTTCGTTGCAGTGAACTTTCTACTTGGTAAATTTGCTCTGATGATAGATGAAAATTCGAAACCGATCAGGAATATAAGAAATATGCATGCATGCTATGACGAATAAAATACCAAAACGATTGTTATCAGGAACTAAATAATGCAATTAAAACTAATGAAGTTTTTACAACTAATTTAATTAAGATCCACTAAGTTAAATAATTTAATTAAGTTTAAACCAACAAATTCTATAGGTATATGTTTGGTACTAAACTAAAGTAATTAATAATTGGAGAACATCAACAAATTAATGCAATTCAGAATCTCTTTACAAAATTAATCAACTGATTAATACTTCAACATCATTTATCATCATCAATAATTAACATAATCAAAGTTGTTGTGGTGGTTGGTTCCACAGAGCTGGAAAGCATCAGTGTGTATACTAACTTTGCTCTGTGCAAGTCTGTGTTGTCACACTGTCTGAAAAACGCATCCTGAAGATGGGCGAACGCTCGAAACCGGTCGATGACCATAAAATGAAGCAGGCTACCACGGAAAATGTCTCTGATGAAACATAATCAAACTTTTTTTACTTTCAGAAAGTCAATATACGCGGAAACATTCAATGAAAATCCAAAGCACCTTATATTTGACCATTTGAAAGAGGAATAACTTCTAGGAGATTCATGAATAAATTTATTAGTTTCTTTTTAAGAAAAAGTGCACTGTGACCTCAAAGATTTATTGTGCCGCTCGGAGCCTTCTGAGTGCACTGCTGACCTCAGAGGAGTTTTCTCTAGCCACAGACAACATTGCCCATCATCGGGGAATGAACTGTATAGGCTGTGAAGTTTAGGAATTCTCTCTTTGCTCAGGAAGAGGGCAGCATTGTTGGATTCAAACTTAGGACCTCCACGTGGGTGTTCAGCGCGCTACCCACTGAGCTAATCTCTTCTCTTAATACATTTTTTAACTTAATAAATTAATAATAATAAAATTACAATACCACTATAGACTGTGATGACAATGTTTATTAAAGGTTTAATATAAAAAGGTTTTAATAGAGTGTGATTAATAGCAACTTTAATTTTCAAACAGAACTTCATTAAAGTTAATTTTATGGTTAATTAGGGATTATGCTATTGTGAGAAAGATAAATTTATAAAAGGTTGCTCCCAAAGGGTAATGAAGAAGGATGGGCGTTCTTTCCCATTTTTTTTTTTTCATGCATATTAATTAATTAGGAATTCCTTATCTCCATCTTTCTTGCTCTCTCGCTCTCTCTCTTCAGTTTTTCTTGTGAGAGTACTGAATATTTAATATAATTTTCATATTAAATAATTTTTATTAAAATATAAGTAAACACGACAAAAAAAAAAAAAAATTATATCTTTTAATTTTATATCTTTTCCTTAACAGAAAATGGTAATTAAAAGAAATTTTTAAAATATTTATAAACTAATTAAGAAGAGGAATTCTTTTTGCTTTGAATTGATCGAGGTTCTTATTTTTTTTGCAGAATTTACTTTAGTATTTGTTACTTTTTTATACAAAAGTATTCTTTAATAAACTCTCAATATATATTTATTACATTTTGAAAAAGCTGGTGTAGTTTTATTTTGCTGAAAAGCTAATTAAATTTACTTTTCTTTATAAAGACGGAGTTCCATCACTGAGAAAATTTACATCTTCCTATTTAAAATGATTAATCCTCAGAATTCTAAGACTGTTTTAACTTTTTCCCCTTGGAGAATTTCAATAGCAAGTACTGTAATAAAAATGTCATATATTCACTCATTTTTCAGACTCATATAAGAATAGAATTAACTCTATATCATCTAAATAGCAAGCATCCTTATAATATTGCAAGATAATAAATTGTGATATTAAATCAATGCTGCCTTCTTGTTCTTTGCCAAACGATAGGCATTATAATCATGCGATCAGATGTGTATTCAGTGATCTATGGATATAGCTTCCTCTTTCTACCTTGCTTTTTTTCTTGTCCTCGTGTTCAACGTTTGGCTTGTGAAAATGTTTTCCTTCTATGGCGCTTTTTAGATACACTATCTCGGAAACTACAGTAGGCATTTCATTGGTGTTTTTTTTTTTTTTTTGATGATGGTGTCGGTAGATTAACGTTGTATTTAAAAAAAAACAAAAAACAATCTTTTTATTTTAGTAATCATCCTATATAGAATTCAGTTTAACCCGAATAACACACCATAAGTTTCAAATATTATCACTTTTGTTTTTATTGTGTATAAAACATCTAAGGGATGGGACTAGCATCTAAGGGATAGCAACGCAGAGTCCCAGTTCGAGTCTAGCAGGGCTGCCCTTGGATTTTCTCTTCCTAGAAGCCTTTTATTCCTCAGCTCATTGTCCGATGATGGACATTGTTGTTTGTAACGAGAGAATACTGTCCGGAAGCTGGACAAGTACACTGAGAAGGCTCCGATCTTTGAGGGCCCAGAAGAGCTTTGGATAGCATAGGGCTTGATAATAATAATAATAATAAAAAAAAACAGAATAAAATAACATTAGCTTTTATCGAGAACATGGGAATTTAATTTTGTCTCAATATTATACGGTCGCAGTAAAAATATTTATTTTTTTTTTTTGCAAGGGCAAAATATAACTTAATTAAGAATTAATGTTCAATAACGTTGCAGTTTCAGTGAAGCTATTATCTTCAAACTCAGAATTTTGGCAACAAATTTCATTGTAATTGATTATTATAATATAGATGACAGAAATGCTATGATAAACTGAAATAACACTTTAGAAGTAAACATAACCCCAATATTTAATCTCCAAAATAACTCCCTTAAATGAATTTTGTTGGAAAAATTGATTCAAATAAAAGTTGTAGATCGATTGTGTGTATTGAATATAAATAATTTAGAGGAAATCGTTGTAGCCATTTAGGAGAAAATCGCAAAAAATACTGAAAAATCCATTTAGTAAAGTATTATTACTTCCTGTTGACTAATTTGGAACAAAATATATCACGTTTTTCTTTTTTTTAAGTCATGACCATAAACAGACAGACAAACACACATAGGCACACAGAGAGGAGACCGATTTCACTTGGATTCAGGTCACATCATAACGCATATTTCCGATGAAAACTCGATAAGGAAAAATTTGACGATCGTAAATACTTTTTTTTTTGCAATAATAAGGGAAATTAAAAGTGATCCAATAATATTTTCATTTGAAACATTCTTCAGGGAAAATTAATTTTTGTGCGTTCAAGGTGAGCTGTTTCCTTTGAAGTGATAATCCAATACAATCTTTGGTTCCAATACAGTAACTAAACTTTAAATGAAATACTAAATACCTAACGTTTATTTACAAATACCAATTTTTAATGAAAAATCGTCAGTTAGAATAATAATTGTGAGTATAGCCTAAAGAGAGAGAAAAAAAACCGTCAGAAGCATTTCGTATCAGAGTTTTATACTTTATTAAAAATGAAACGTTCACAATTTCATGTAAATTAGAAATTTACATAAAAAAAAAAAAAATCTGGTGTGAAACACTCACACAACTTTCTTTTATTCCAGTTCTCAAAATTATAATTGACAAACTTTAATGAAATCGTCGAAAACTGAAAAAAAAACTGTCCAGTAAAAGCGCCCTTCCGGTTCACTTATGTTCTTGAAACTCGAAATTTTAGCCATCTGTTTATTTCTAATTAATTTTGTTTGGATGATAGAATTGTATAATCAACTATATAGCACTTTAGAGAAAAAACATAACCCTAACCCCTCCCCCAAAAGTGCCCTTAAATGAATTGTCCCAGAAAAATGTTTAAAAATAAAAGTTGTAGATCTTTGTAAGCGTAGTTTATATAAGAAGTTTCAAGAAAATCGTCGGAGCCATTTTTGAGAAATTCACGAAAAAGTGAAAAAAATCATTTAGTAAAGTGGTAAAGTAAACGCACTTCCGGTTAACTGATTTTTTTCAAACTCGGAATTTCAACAGCATATTCAATTTTAATTAACATTATTTAGATGATAGAATTGTTTAATAAACTGAAATAGCACTTTAGATGAAAACCTAACTCCACCCCTCATCCATAACTGCCCTTAAATGGATTTTCCCAGAGAAACGTTTCAAATAAAAGTTGTAGCTGTTTGTGTGTATAGTTGATATACTAAGTTTGAAGAAAATCGTTGGAGCCATTTTTGAGAAAAACGCAAAAAAGTAAAAAAAAACAAAAAAAAAAACAACTTCCGGTTGAGGAATTTTGGCAGATTACCCACTGTCAGATACCATGGTGATACCTAAACGGAACATCAAGTTTCAACTTTCAACGGTTTTTCGTTTTTGAGCTATGCTGTTCATACATACATACACACACACACACACACACACACAGAGCGTTTGCTAGTAACCACTTTTTTGGACTAAGGGGACCTCAAAATGGATATTTCCGGTGAAAACTAGAAATCGAAAATTCAACACAATTACAATACTTCCTCTTAAGTAAGAGAAAGTAAAATAATAATAAATTTGATGTCCGAATGACCTTGGCCCAGCAATGGTAGTCTTTAGTTTTATCAAAAGAAATTGTCTAGTATATTTATTTAAATGTGAGTGTTATATTCTGTTCCAATAATAAATAACTATTAGTAGTCAATCTAAAATTTAAATTAAATTAGCAAGTCGATCAATATGTATATAAAATAGAAGAATGTAAGAAATAAAACATAATATATTATATAAAAGTATATCTTTTAATATGCTTTAAAGTAAACTTCAGCTAAGAGTTATATTTGTTTGTTTGTTTTTCAGTAAAAAAAAAGAGAGACCTTGAAAGTTTCCTATTTTTAATTAAAATTAAACTTTGAAATAATTTCAACAAGTTCTCGTTTTTTTTTTTTCCATTTTGCCATGTATTCTTATGTTTACTTTAATTTTAATTTACAACTTGAGATTTTGCTTTACAGTAAACCAAAATTAATCGTATAAGAGTTTGTTTTTTTTTTAATTACTTCAAATTACCTAAAAAGTGTTTGAACCTTATTTCTTGGAACTTAATTATATGTAGGGTTTATTGATTAAATGGAAAACAATGTTAATTCTGTTCTAGTAAGTAGAGGAAGTATTGTAAGTTGAGGAGTTTTCACTAGAAATACATGTTTTAAGAGATCCCCTGAGTATGAATAAAATGTTTATAGCGAATAGTCTGTGGATGTGTGCATGTTTGTGAATAAAATACAGCAATCCCTCGACGTTCGCGAGGGTTATGTTTTCGCGAATGTTGAGAACTATATTTAATGATAAAGAGGGGGTTATTTTCTTGATGGTAAAAAAAAACTAGCTAAACTACCTATAAATAGTAATTTTCATAGCTGTATATTTACATGTGAATAAAATTATGTTAAATAAATGATTAATTATTTTAATAAATAAATACATAATAATAAAAATTATGTATATAAACAAAAAAATAATAATAATATGCTCTTGAACAGAGGGCACCCCCAGCATGTCCAAAATCCAGGTAAATATGGTCTAACCCCTACCAGCTTTTTTTTTATCACCAGCCCAAATACACGTTTGTAAACATGTAAAATTTTAATGAACTACACCGAAAAGACCATGATTCCTTAACCATAATGAAAGTTGACGGTTCCTCATTACAGTGGTCAGATTACGTTTCAACTACATAACTTTTCCCGAACCCACCATAACAACTCACCATTTAACCCGAATTGATATTTCGGCAACTTCTACCTCCGGAAATGATTATCGACGCCAACCATCTGATCCTTGATTGTGTTAGTTATCAGAAAGATAGGGGGAAATTATGGAATGTTATTATAAAAATAAAATGTACACTACCAGCCAACCTACATATGTAGTATCCTATCAAATCCAAATAAGGAATTATTATATTTAGCTATCTACAACTTTATCACAATCAATAACAATTTTCTTTAAAATAAACCCATATATATATAACCTATAATCTAACAGTTATTGAAATAATCAATTTAGAAAAAAATTACCAAAAACCAATCAGAGATAACAATAACAATCGTCTTCTCCCAAAATGAGAACATCTCTGGCTAATCCCTGCCAAGACAGGAGGCTAAAAAATAAAAAATTTGTTATTTAATTTGTATAAATTGGAATAAGAAAAAGCATCTGAGTTTTTCACACCAGATTTTTTTTTAAATTTACATCATCAAAGGCATTTGAAGAATTAAGGGTGAACTTTAGTTAAGGGTTTTTATATAAGAAAAAGTTGTAATCAACTTGTATGTAATTTGAACCTTGCTTGCTTTTTAATCATTAAGGTTGTTTAGGAGTAATTGCTATTACAATTAGGAGTAATTGTGTCTTCTGAAAGTGACTATGAAACAAGTTTTTTTTCTTATGTTTATTATAAATTATATAATTTTAATTATTGAACACTTTTATTTGTTATTATCTACCTTATTATTCGACTCAAAAGGTCAATTACCACAACGAAAACACACAGATTGATTAAGACAGATTATTAAGAGTTCAGAAAAATGATTCAACAAATAATGAAAGATTGTACAATTCTTTTAACTCTCATTTGAAATAACTTAATAATTAGAATTACACTCAAGGTCTAATGAACTCGTCAAGTCCAGCTGAAGCATATTCTTCACTCCCAACGAATTCTTCACGCGGCTAAAAAACAGCAGGGACCTATAATCGGGTAATAGTTGAACAACTTTCGGATTCGCTTTTTCAGTAATTTATTTTAACCGATTATATAATAACCATCTCTAGAAGGCTCATTTCATGATTCTCTTTTTATTGTTGTTGCTTAAGTTTTATTATTTACATTTTTTGATCTTCAAGTTTATCTTAAATAATTTTGTTTTTAGTTTAATTTTATTGGATGTTTTATCTGTACTGAGATTGGAAATTGACAGCCTGGACATTTTGCCTACTTGATTTCTAAATCTTCAGTTACTTTGTTTTTAATTCCTACATTTTAGCTAGTATTGCCGTTTTTTTATAGCTGTTGCTGCATCATTTATTTATGTTGTAAGATGCAAGCGTTAGAAAGTTCATTTATTCAACTTTTCTTTTCAGTTCGGAACTTGCGTGTTCAATGTCTCATTTCTTCAGGATAAAATAAGGCTATTCTCACTGTCTCTTTCATTCGGTTTTTTCAGTTCCCAGTTTTGATGTCCTACAAGTGAATGTCCCCGTCAATAACAGGGATTTTTGGGATTCCAAATTATTAACAAATGAGCTTTTTCTTTACATCATAGGCTGCCGATAACCTACTGAGCTCATCCATAAGGATGAATGAAACTATCCATGACTGGAAGTTTGACAGATATATGTCCAAAGGCAAAGCAACAGCACCAAAGGCAGTACATTCTTCGAAGAAAAACCTAGAACATTCTAGTACCAACTTAGAAGTAGAAATGAACTCAGCGCCTTCAACACGCAGCTTGAGGAGATACAAACATCTTTTAAGTTTTTTTTAGTGTTACATTACCGCTCATTCAAAATACAAAAAAGATAGCATAAAAATCAGCCTGGAATTCAGAGTTCCATTCACCAAAAGATATTGCCATGTCATGTCCTGACTCAAAATAGACCGCAGCTTCAGATCTACATTCTGGAACCATCTTTGTTACACCAAAGGTAATTTATCAGGCATCATACCAGATGAACTCAAACTTCCCGAGAAGGTGCTACACTAAGAAGACTATGCTAACTATAAGATCGACCTTAAAAAGCATCTCGTGATAAATGGTAGAATGTCCATATCGCTTTTCCTACCTGTTTAATTCTGTAACAAGCGTTTAATACATACTAAATGAAACCCAAAAATTTAAGGGAATATATTCCTATGATCCACTTTCTGCATCCGCCAATGATGGATTGACATATCAGGATAATTGAAAAAGAAACTAGACTATTGAAACTATACTGCAACAGGAAACCCAATGTCATTTTTATTGCTTCAATATATACCTTCACTTTTGACATCATTAATATGTTTAATATGTTGTGCTCAACTTAATTAAAAATTAAATTAACTAAAATTACGAAATAATAGAACAAAATAATTTGTAATTACAATTACAAAAGAATTTATTTTCATGAGAGTGTTAGTAAACAATGTGAGAAAAATCTTATAACAATATTTATTGTGTAATTACTCATATATCTTATTAAATAATGTAACTAATTAAATTAATATTAATTAAATAAATCTAATTAACCAGTGTAATTAATATAATAAATATAAAGAAAATATTTTTGAGACAGTTATTTATATTATATATTTATCATTTGCCAGTAAAACTAATTTCACTAGAAAACTGATAAATTCTTGTATTAATATTAATAAATAAATTTAGTGTTTTAAACTATCTACAAAAAACTATAAACTATCCAAATTTTCTAGGAATTTCAGCAATGCTTTTTTTTTTTACCTTCTAAAAACATAGTGTTAAAATAGTTTCAAATATTTAACCACTTTTTTGATTCAAAATTGTTGGTCCAGATCTTTATATGCGGTGTGAGCTGTCATACCATTTCTAGTGGAATTTACTGAAATGGAAAAAATTCAGTCATCCGGTGTTCTTAGCCCCCCAAATCTAAAATGTTAATAATTTTTTTTTTTTTGTAATTTTTATAAATAAGTTTCAGCTTGGATAAAAAGCAAAAGTAATTTTAAATGATCCCTCCCGGCAGATAATCAATGCCGAAATTAATTCTAAACGAATGCATGCATACGCAAAACTTAAACGCATTTGGTTAAAATTTCAACAAAACAATTTGTTTTAAATTTTATTACTAATTAAGTATATTAATTTTTTTTTTTTTGTTAATATATCCACTACTGTTTTTAAAAGTTGTATCCTATTTTTATAATTTTAATATTTTATTACTAAAGTCTTCTAAAAATTTATTTATTCATTATCTTAATGGAAAAAAAAATTATAAAATAAAACAATTATAAAATTCCTTCATTCTATCTTCAGTATTACATTTGAATAATTTACTACTGCTCCCAACCTGTACACAATCTCTATTCTTTTCTTGGTTTTATTTCGTGTTGAATATTGATAAGTTGGCATTGTCTTTTCTCCATTTAACTGATTCACTTCTCTCTAAGGTAACTGAGGGTCTGTGCATAGCTAGGATGTATATTTAATATAGTGGGCCTGTAGTTTTTTGTTTTTTTTCTAACGTTTAGTAATTAGAATGTAAATCCTTTCTATTATAATAGAAAGAATGTCCCATCTTCTAACTATCTTTAATTTTTGTTAACCAATTTTTCATCACTTAAAAATTTTTTTTTCAGTTATTTATTTATTATATCATTATTATATTTTATATTATATTATTTTATATACGAGGGTCATTCAATAAGTAACGAAACAAATCGTTGTAGCTCAAAAACGATTTAATTAATCAATACAAAACTTTGGCTACTTTACAACATAGTCCCTAGCCACATTTGTACACTTGTCCTATCGTTCTTCTATTTGGTGTATGCCTCTGGCAGTGGTTCTCGAAACCACTTTTGCAACTGAATGTTAACTTCTTCTTTGGATTGAAAATGTTTCCCACGTAGACCCTCTTTAAGAGGTCCAAACAAATGGAAGTCTGATGGAGAGGTCGAGGTTTTTGGGGGGGGAATATGGAAGGATCTCCCACCCCACTTCCTTTGTGGGCGTCTGTAATGTTGTGTTGGAACTCATCTCGCACAAGTTTTCTTGTACTACAGCTTATTCTGAATAATGTTCTGGACAGTTCCAACAATCGCGTGCACTTCTTCAGCTAACATTTCAACAGTAATACGCCTGTTGTCCAGAATTAATGCGTTAATGCGAGATTCGAGGGAGGAAGTTGCAACTTCAACCGGTCATCTACTTTGTTGCTCGTCACACACACTTACACGGTAACTTTATACTGTTCTACCAATTTGTAAATGTTCGAACAGTTCAAACAATTATTCCCGTACACTTTCAACATTCTTTCGTGGATTTCACTATCTTTGATACCTACCTTTGCAACTAAAAATCTAATCACTAAGCATTTTTCTTCCGAGGTGCAGTGCTCGAGCGGACTCGCCATTGTTAACTGAATACATTTGAGGTTATGCTTACCAAATACTCTTTGAACAGCTGATAAGAAACTAAATAAATGGATGCCAACTTGACGCACTGAAACTATTGTATTGATTAAACTATTGTATTCTGAACTAAAGGGATTTGTCTTGTTACTTATTGAATGAAACCTCGTATATATATAATATCAATATATATCAATATATACGTATGTACATGTTACTTGAGTGTGTGAATGATGACAATCCAGTTATGGAAGCCGTTAGTTCGCACTATGGCAAGCTTACACAACAGCTACCCTAGAAGGTCGGCGTGGCCACTGCCGCTTCAGCCTCCGACGAGGATTTGTGGGAAGTGTTCTGGTGGCCATATTTTGGATCAGAAGGTTATAGTGATAATTTAAGTTAGAATGGAATTTTGTGTGGCAAGACTGAGCTAGCTCTGAGTTGAATGGAATATTTAGATCGGCGTGGGTTGTATGGTTGGGAACACATACTGCTTTTGCAGTCAGAGTCATACTTTTTCAATCAATTTAATACTTTTTCTATCCAATAATGCTAGCAATAGTTTTTGCAATCAGAGTAGTATATTTTCCAGTCATTTTTTTTCCTTTTTCAATCAATTTAATACTTGATCATTTTTACAAGAGGTCTAGGAAAAATCGAAGGCTATCAAATCTCTTTCATAATTCTACGAAGCATTCACTCTTAAAAAAGTAAGGCAAAAATTGTCTCTTTGAAATTTGAATTTGTCGTTCCACAATATCCATTGAGGGCTATTCTCTTTCGCTCCCATTGAAAAAAGATTCATAAGAAATCGATTGGATGAATGCGAGCTTACTATTGAACCACGGAAATAGTTCCTGCTGAATTTCGAATGTTGGCCATCACTGAATCGGGCGAAATTAATATTTTTAACGAAATTAGTTTTCATTAACAAACTACCAATGCCAGGTCAAGACTAACACAAGGTCTGTCTATTGCAAATTGCAATAGTTGTATATTTTTTTGTGGAAACATTAAATAATCTCCCTCTGTAAATTCTGTATTGGTATTGGAAAGTGCGGTTATCACAAAGCCCAGGTAAGAGGAGAAAGAAGTCCTTTTCTCACACGATCAGTTCCTTAGAACAGTACACTCCTACGTGTATTGCAGCTGTGTACCAAGTTTCCAGTGAAGGCACGGCTGGAGATCTGCCAAATAAATTGGGGAAGTTGTCTTTTTTCTGTTTTTTTTTTTTAAATTATGCCTAGTATTTGCCATGTCTGCTTCAAAACCTCTTGCTGTTCCATGTATTGCCCGTCTCTTTCGATAAATATAAATAGCCGGTCGGCGTCTGATGTCAGCAAGTGCAGGACAGGCATCAAGATGGTTTCCATTCATTTATTTCAGCACACATGATACTGGTAGGATCTCCTGCCAAGCCGATTTGGTGAAAATGCGCTTGTAAGAATCTACACCCTCTTTTCTCCTCTTCTTTGTCATATTAGGGGTTTTCAACTCTTTCCACAAGTCTCTCTATTGCTTGTAAATTTCATATGTTTCCCTGACATCAGCAACAATAAGTCAACTCACAATCGACATGGACACTGAGAAGACAAGGCTGATCCACAATGGCAGCCAATTTGGCAAGCCCATTAGAAATCTCGTTACCTTGTATGCTACAATGGGAAGGAATCCATTGCAGGACAATAAATTCTTATTTCCTTCTTTAATAGCTCTCTTAGTTGTTTCCGACATCGCGAGAGCATACCTGAATCGCATCTCCTCAGTTGACCAGGATAGAAGCTTTAGAGTCGGAAAATAGTGCTACTTGGGCCCATTTTTTTTCAATGCATCTAGTGTCATTAAGATAGCTTGAAGCTTCCTTTGTAGTTTGATGCCATAACCTGTAGAATGCCGAAAGATAGAATGCCACCGATGAACTCCCACATTCGTATTTCTCACAGCAACTTGTCTAAACATGTAGCCATAGAAACAATGTATAGATATGTATTGGAGAGGTGATTTCCTGTAGTGTTAACTTCATTCTAGCTAAAAGGCTGCACAAATTTTGTCATACTCGAAATGCTTAAATAATTACACACAGCTTTCGCCATGATACTTGTTTATTAACTTTCAATGATTACCATAAACAAATTTTTATTTGAATTCATTGCATTTCTTTTTTGATATCATTTAACTGAAATGAATTTATCTGAAAAAAATCTATATCTTAGAAGATTTATAATGTCTGTACCATTTTTGTACACTTTTTTAAGATTATTTTGTATTACACTTTTATTTTAGTTATAACTTAGTGTCTACGGTTAATTCTTATGTTTTTCATTATTTATTTTTTCCCATGTAGCTTTATTCAAATCTTTTGTACAGGATCTTGGTCTGATAAAAATTGAAATATTATTATTAAAAAATATTTTTATAAATTAAGAGATTAAGAAAAAATATGATCTCCCTTTATTGTAGAAGTAATAATTCATGGAAGCTTAGGAATAAGATTGAGGGAGTAGAGAATTAAAGGAAGAAAGAATAAAAAAAAAAAAAAAGAAGAAATACAAGGGGTGGGATGAAAAAGGCAGGAATAGGAAAATGAAATGGCCAAGGGGCGATGTGTAGGGGGAAGAAGGGGAGTTTATTCTTGTTGATTATATACAGTGGTGCATACAATCAGTCAAGAGCAGCTGTGACCACTCTGCCACAATCTTTATTACAGTCGTAAACTTTACAGTCATCCCCCTTTCTAAATACATTTATCTCCTTCTCAACACCCTAGTCACTCTTATTTTCTCCTATAAATAGTGCAAAACTAATAATGAGACGCCATTTTACTTTTATAGCAAATATTTCCTGAATATTTATAAATCATTTTCATTATTATATTTCGTTTGCATTTCTTGTGACTTTCTCTTACTACTTATTGGCTAAGAGGAAGTATTGCGATAGTGTCAGATTTTTGAAATTGAGTTGTCACCGGAAATACATGTTTTGAGGTCCCCTGAGTACGAAATTAATGTTATTTTTTTGCAATTAGTTTATATATTGGGTGTATAAGAGAGAGTTAAAATAAAAAAAACAAAAACGAAATTTCGCAGGAAGTTCAAATGTAATTCAAATGTTTGTGACACATAGGTTTCGGTTGAAATCCATCAACTGGTATTGTTACTTTAGTGGTTTTTCTTTTCCAGTGTTTTTTTTTTTTTGGCTACAGCGATTTTCACGATACTTGGAATTCAGTGAAATAATATATCACTGTTATTTGAAATATTTTCCAGAATTATTGATTTTTAGGATGTTTTCAGGAATCAGTAATATTAGTTTTCAAATATTTATTCAATTTTATTGGCACTAACTATCTGCCATATGCGCTAAACAACATAAACTTGCCGCAATTTCAATTTTTTTTTTTTAAACTTTTTATTTGTCATTTACAACTGTACCTAATGGTACAATAAGTAATTATGGTAAGGGTGGTAAATGGCGTGAATGGCTTGAATGGTGATCCTTCAGTGATGATCTCCATTAGTCAACAAGGTGATCGTGAGGCCAACGACGCTATAGTCGGCTTCGGGGGTTGGAAGGAAGTGTGATTGAGGACAAGTTAGGTGCTAATGGATTAGTGTGTGTTGATAAGTTTTTGTGGAAATCTATTGTAACGTGTTTTAGTCAGTTCGGATATAAAAGGAATTTTGAGATCTTTATATATAGTTAGGTTACTGACATAGAATGGAGCGTTTACAATGCGGCGGAGGATTTTAGATTGAAGAGTTTGTAATCGGTTGATATTAGATCGTTTAGCTGAACCGTAAAGTTCAAGTCCGTAAGTCCATATAGGTGCTAGGAGGGATAGATACAGTCGTCTTTTATTATGAAGTGTTAGTTTTGACCGGTGATCAAGTAGTCTGGCTAGAAGCTTATATCTTTTGTTTAATTCTATTCGTTTAAATCGTGTATGAGGATTCCAGGTGAGTCTCTTGTCGAGGTATAGTCCCAGGTACCGCACATGGTCGGCTGAAGGAATAGGAGACGGGATAAGTAGACAGGGGATGATTTATGTGGATTGATTTTTTTTCGCCATTTTTGCAGCCAAGGTTTTAGTGAATGTAGATGTGATTGTAGAGAGCGGACAGAGAGGATGGGATCAGTATGTGTGGAGAGAATTGCAGTGTTGTCAGCAAAGGTGTATATAATTTAAAATTAAAAAAAAATAATAATTCATAACTTCTAGTGAGGAAGTATTGCGATCGTGTCCAATTTTGGATATTGAAAGTTTTTAGACCGTTCTGTGCGTAAAATCGCACAAAAGCTCAAACTTGATATTTCATTTAGGTACAGCCACTGCATCTAACCGAAAGTTTCTGTCGAATCCATAACCGGTTGCATCAGTGCCTTTTTAGTAAATGTTTTTTTCACTTTTTCGTGATTTTCTCAAAAACAGTTCCAACGATTTTCTTTAAACTTCTTATACTATCTACATACATAAGTACTTATCACTTTTTTTTGAAAAATTTTGATTTTTTTTAGAGTTCTGAGAGAATAGTTACATTCTTAGTTAAACTGTGCTAATTGGAGTTAGAAAAAGTACATGTTTTGCACCAAACTTTTTCTTTTATTTCTTAAGCACCGCAACTTTATCTGAAAATGACGTCATTTATACCACCAAAAAAATTTTAGTGATAACATTTTTAAAGTTTAGAATAATTAAAATTACATGTTCAATAATATTGAAAAAATTCCACAGCATTCCCAGCTGTGGGCAAGGCAGACAATCTAATTTTACCATTCAGACAGCAATCTTGAGGTTTACATGTCTATAAATAGCAAAGCTTGGATCATTAATCTTCCTGAAGTCCACTAGATAAACACTCGATATGTCTTTCTTTTAGTGTAATTCCAAACTTTTGATTTATTTAATCTTGAAATTATTAAAATATTTAATTGAAAAGAATATTATTTTTTGGAGTGAAATCATGATTGATATTTTTATGATTGTGGAGCTGATAGGGACTAATATTTTTTCGTAATTATTCTTATAAAATAGCTACACTATTGCCAAACACGTATAATTTATTTCAACGAGGAAAGCTATTACAATTTTAAGAAAAATTAATTTTAGTGAAGAGATCTAATTATTTTACAACACATCTAAAATAACCCTAACTCCGAGACTCCAGAATTGTTGTAAATCCACCAAGGATGAAGAAAATCATATCGGGTATTTGAGATAGTCAGAATAGCTGAAAAGACAAGAGATTTTGATTAAAAATCTTCATGACAATTACTAGCGGGGATATCAAGAGGAATTTGCTGGTATTTTACGTATTTATGTTATCCTCCCGTCCAATCTCTTGTCTTTATCTCCTTGTGACATTTTTTTTATTCAGAGAACTTGAAAACCAGTATTTCCTTACAAATATATATATATACATCCATTTGGATATTATTATATAGTCGGACAATAGAAACTTAGGTTGAGAGATAAGTTAGACTTACTGAACACTGAGTATATTATAGAAGAATGCACTACAAGGACTACACACTATGCAACTATAGTGGAGAGTTATGGTATATATAGTATATTCACTGTATAGGAGAAGAGTATGGTAACGTGAATGGAAAGAGTAACAGGTTGACTGGCAGAGTGACAGAAATGGCTGTACCAGAGTTGTTTAACGATAGTGTTGAATGAGACTTCAATCATAGAGTAGGCCTTCTATGCTAAGCTCAACTTCCCCTACTCTCCTTAACTTCTCCTTCCAATCGTGTTCGATGTGGTGCCTTAGATTGATCTCCCCTGAAACTAGGTTGAAACTTGTGCTAGGGAGAAATTTTATGTATCAGCTTATGGGCTATACCTTATGATCGGTTGCTATTAAGGCCCTTAGGTCTCGGTAAATTGGCCCGGGAATATGTTACGGCGATCCATTATAGCAGGATAAACTTCTGGTATGAAATACTCAAAAATATTTTGCCTGTAATTTTCAAGTTCTTATCAATTATTGATAATTTTTTTTTAACCTCGGAATGTTCATTTTAGATGTTTATTTGTTCCAACCGTAAATTATATTGAAAAACCACTTTATAAAAGAATCCTTCATGTCTCCCCGATTTCCGCTAGAAAAAATTTTCTTATACATTATTTAAAATAATATGGAAAAAATTTCATAGCCAAAGCTATTTTAAGCTTTATGTTAAGCTAATATTAAGCTTAAGCTTAAGCCTTAAGTTCAACCTTTATGAATTAATTTCGTTTTTTTTCTCATGCATTCAAAATTATTTCATTGCGCTTATAAAAATATTTCACTTAAATTACAAATTAATTCCTTTTTTTTGACATCATACATAAATATGACCCTAATAAGTATTCAGTTCGTGACCTACTCAATTTTAACTGATATTGATTTCTTATTCTATATATAAATTATCAATAGACTGTAATATTTATAACATAAAACAAATTACCTAAATATTTAAATGTTACAAAATATATTTATTTTTATTCTGTTAATTCAACATTTTTTAAGTCCTCCAAGCCCTTAGATAATAATCATGTATAAGAAGTGTACTTAAAATGGTGACCGTTGGGAAATAACTGAGCTACATTCCTAATTTAAATGATATATTGCAGGAAGGAGACACTTCAAAGATTGCGTCCTAGTCAGCAAACTATACATCTTGACGCTGAGTGTGTAACCTAAATTTGCTCTGTGCAAATCTGTGTTGTCACACTGTCTGAAAAACGCATCTTGAAGATGGGCGAACGCCCGAAACCGGTCGATGACCACAAAATGAAGCAGGCTACCACGGAAAATGTCTCTGATACATAAACATACATTTATTTTTAGTACTTATTGTTTTCGGTAAGACACAAGCCAAAACTTGTGAATCTTTTAATCCATTTCCTAAGGAACGCTTTGTTACTTTTTCTTACTCCTGGTAAGAGGAAGTATTGTTATCGTGTCAAATTTTCGATATTGAGTTTTCATCGGAAATATCCGTTTTGAGTTCCCTGAGTCCAAAAAAGTGGTTTTTAGCAAGCGGTCTCTGTGTGTGTGTGGGTGTGTGTGTATGTATGTGAACAGCATAGCTCAAAAATGAAAGTTGAAACTTGATATTCCGTTTCGGTATCACCATGGGATCTGACAGTGGTTATTGATCTGATATGTTATCTCTCATACGAAAAACTAAGGTTTTTTTAATTTTATCTTACTAGTATAGTTACTAATTTTTTTCAATATTTTAAAAAGAAGAAAATTTTGTAAACCACTGACCCAATAAAAAAAATGTGCGTGTGTGTGTATGTATACTTCCGTCCAATCCAAAGGAAGTACGCTGTACAGTGTTGATCACAACGATGGAATCAGTGTTAGGAATCTGTATTGGATAATAATGGCAAACGTTCAACTTGACCGATAAGAGAAAATGTCGATGCCAAGTTTGGGATCAACATTGTATGCAACGATCGTATCATAGAGTGATCTCTTGGCGTCCCATTCGATGCTGAAGTTATCAAGTTGGAATCCGACCAAAAATTACTAGAGTTAAGAATATTTAGTTTACACTCAAAATTAGTTGTATTTCTTACTGATTTTTCTTTTTAACTTTTTTTTATACTTTCAACAACTTTATTTCACTCATTTCGTTAAATTAGCATACCGAGCCTAAGAGTGTCGTTTTATGAGTAATAATACTTGCTTTTGAGGTCGTTGCCTTGATGACTCAAACAAAGAGTATTGTTATGGCCAAAATATCAATATGAAATTTCTTACAGTGATAGAATTAAATAAAACTTGGTACAAAAATTTAAGATTAATGACATAATAAAAAATCGCTTCATTCAATTAAAAGAGTAATTTGTTAAGACTTTTATTACTTAATTCTTTGTAAAAATAATTGAAAAAAACATTTTGTAATAACAGAATAGGGAATAAAAAAACGAAATAATAAAACCCATAAATTTACAATTAACTTGTAAATGGAGTGTTTGATGAAGTGTTTTGGTGGGAAACTGAAATGATGCTGTTTTAATAAACGTTTCATATTGAAACACGATGGTTCCCCTTTCTCACTGTTTACCCCCCAACATGCTTTGTGTTCGGTTGAATATATAAATGTACGTACGCAATAAGATAGTGTGAATCGATAATTTATTCAAATCCGATGCAAACGAACACTTTGCCCATATTGGCGCACCATTCAAATCCAACCATACATTTATTGTCTATTCATCTTTGCCAATAGTCGTCCCCCCCACCCCATCGTTCAGCCTAATATTGTTTGCGAATTGCATTCCACTTTCAAATTGGAAATAATACAATTCAACTGCATATATATTTATTATAGACATTGTTAATTTATTTATTTAAAATTTAAATTAATATTCAGTCCACTATCTATTATTTTTATCTACAGTAAATTGTACAGGGATTTTTGTGGGGTTGGATAGAGAATTATGCTGAAATATATTAATTATGAAACAAAGAACTGCAAGGAATTTACAAAACTGATGCAGGAAAGTGGTCGCGTGAATAGAAATGACAGCCTGAACTGACAGAGTGAGGTTGTGGTGACATTTTCTTGAAGACTCTGTGTCTGTACAAGAGTGAATTGCAAACTATAGACTCCTGCTAGTCCTAATTATTTACTTTTAAGAATTCTGCCTACCTTTCTTCTTCCTTGAAAGTATTTCAAGACAGATTATTTTGAAACTGAGTAACTGAAAAAAATAAAAAATAAAAATAAGCGTAAGAATATAAACCATTGTATGCTCCATTGTTTTTAAATTAATTACCATAAATAACTCTTTGACTTCGGTTATTAATTATATCGGAATGAAATCAAAACAGAAAAATCAGGGCATATTGGTATAAGAAATAAAGCGACTCTATTTGAATTTTAAGAAAGCGTTCTTTTTCTTTTTTTTGTGAATTTTGTTTATGTAGAAAGTGACAGTGACGGACATTGTGACATCTCTTTGAATTAAACAAAGGCAACTTTAGAACATTATATAAATCAAGCTGTAAAATTTATTCACCGCGTTTATTCTCATTTTCTTCTTTAGAGTTTGTTGTTGTATGTCCTTGCTGGTCAAGAGAACGAAGTTAAGTTTTTATCCACTGTCCACTCTCTCACTTCCTTCTCATTCTCTTTCTATCTCAAACTTTTTTACTCTTCGTAGTTTCTTGTCCCAGAATTTATGGCAACGTCAACTGCAGAGAACACTAGAGCAATAGCACCCCCACAAGACTTGAATAAACTTTTTATTTCTTTAAAAGCACTCAGTGAAGGTTATCGTTCAGTTTTTTTATTTTCTACTTCTCATTCTTCTTGTTAATCGATTTTTACTAACAATAAAGAAGGCAACGTTGTGAACTCTGAACTAAGGAAAAAAAAGAACAAGGAATGTAGGCAGATTTCTTAGTATGTAGAAAAACTTGACACTTACCTTTAAGTAACTAGAATACTTCAAACTTGTCCGACAATAAAACCAGTCTTAAAATTCTCATTCATCAATTATAACTTCAAGCAAGTATACTACTCTCATTAAAGCATGTATATGTTCAATTACTTATTATTTCTAACGTTCAAATAGCCAAGTATATAGTTGGTGTAATTCAGTTTTTAATAAAAAAACTAAAATCATCATTAATTTTAAACAATTACATGGAATGGTTATGCTTCTTATTTAAATGAGTAAAGTAGAATCAGAGAGAATAATTATAATTAATTTTTACGAGCATTTATCAACATTACCGATTATATTACATTCATATGATACATATAATTTTGCTGAGTTTCTTCAACGCGTGGCTGCCATAGAATTATAATTTATCCAAATCATTCTAGATTTTTTCCAGTTCGTTTTTGTTTTAAAAGAACTACAATCATAAGAACGACAACGATTTATATACCGACTGGACCACTTCTGCGGCGATTTTGACCGTTAGTTTTTTTAATCATAAAAGATTTTTAAAAAACAAAAACTATTCTGTAAACAATATTTATGTTTGGCCGTTGTTAATTAAACAAGCTAAAAATATTAATTGGCTGGGTCCAATGAAGAAACTTTTTAATTTTTTAAAAAAGTTTATACGACGTTTCGGACACCTTTGGAACTACAAAACAAAAACATGGATCTATAAAAATTACAAAATATGTACAAAATATCCATATTTTTTGTTTTGTAGTTCCTGAAGAAGGACACCAAAGGTGTCCGAAACGTCGAATAAACTTTTTTTAAAAATAAAAAGTTTTCTTCTTTGGCCCCAGCCAACTAATTTTTTTAACTTGTTTATAAACTATTCTGTTTTTATATTAGACAATTTTTAGACGCTAACAAACAACTGTCACGATGAACTCTAGATTAAAAGGGAGAAAATTCGGTTGGCTGGCCTTCCTTTAAACCGCCTGTAAATTTGCTACGATATAATATTTTAAGCTATCGGAATTTAAGAAGCAAGTGATTTTTTTTTTATTTTTTAATTTAAAAATATATTTCTAGAATTACTTTTATTTCTAAGACTGAATACAGCCAAACGAATGAAGAAGAAGTACCTGGAAAAATTCGTTGCACCGGTGAAGTATTTGTAATGTTCAGGGAGTGAGTGGGTAATGAGCCGTGTTCACCAAACTGTGAAGCGGGACAAACATTTTTTTTTTTTATGGCTGAAACTCCTATAGATGTCTTTTCCCTCGGACCAACTGAAGGCAACTGGAAAGCACACAGATAGATTGGTTGTAGTAGTGCGGTTGACTGAGTGGAATAGTGAGAAATAATGGTAAATGGGAATATACAGAGAAGAGAGTTTGATCTTTTACCCACAAAAACTAGCAAGAACAAGAGTCACGTAGTTTGTGAGGGTGTAGAGAGAGTGTGATTGAGGAAGAAGCTGTACTGGGCCGACCGACCATAGCGTGACTTTGTTCTTGCCACACAGATGACTGGTTAATTTACCTACCCACCATTACCTGAGCTGTTAATGGTTATCTAATGTTTAACTTCCGGTCTGTCAACCTATAAGTCTGCCCAGACAATCGTAAAAGATAATAAATGAAATCACATCAGGCTTAAATTATAACCATCTCAAATTGTATATAAACTATCTAATAAACAGGAAATGAGGCTTTTTTGTGTGTTTTACTGGTTCTGTTTTCAAAATATCAAATAAGTTTAAGATCCCTAAAATTTCCTCAAATATAGATGGAGATAATGTAATACGTTTTTACTGCCTCAAACTGCTGTAGGAGAAACTATTACGCAATGCGATCAATTTTTCGAAATTTTATTTTCATCGGAAATACATGTCTTAAGGGTTCGAGAACAATGAAAACAAGTTTTTAGCAATGATCTTGTGTGTGTGTGTGTTTTAGTGAATAAAATATTCAAAAAGTCGCAAAAAGTTCGATTTGATATTTCATTTAGATAAGACGACCGCAACTGACATAAAGTTTCATCAAAACTTCCATTAGAAGTGTCGCTTTAATTTTATTTTTAATTATTTTTACTTTTAACTTACTCCCTAGTAAGAGGAAGTATTGTAATCGTGTCAAATTTTCGATATCGAGTTTTTACCGGAAATATACGTTTTGAGGTCCCCTGAGTCCAAAAAAAAGTGTTTTTTTTAGAAAATGGTCTCTCTGTGTGTTTGTGTATGTGTGTGTGTGTATGTATGTGAACAGCATAGCTCAAAAAAGGAAAATCGTAGGGATGTTTAGGTACCACCATGGGATCCGACAGTAGGTTATCTTTTTTTTTCTACTTTTCGCGATTTTCACAAAAATGATCGCAACTATTTTCCATTTAACTTCGTATATTATCACACACATAAATACCTATCAGGGTAGATATATGTCTCCACCCAGCAGCTCTATATTTATGTTAAAATAAATATATAAATTCGAAATTTAAAGCAAATTTATCATTCTATACTTAACTAGCTAATCCGACCATGCTTCGCTGTGACTCAGTCTCATTTTTAGGCTTAATCATGCGTGATATTGATAATTTGTTTCGATGCTTTGGAATACCCTAATTCTTCTTTTGAATGTACAATATTGCAGAAATTAGATGGGAAGGTGATTTTTCCCGTTTCCGGATTTGTACGAGCAGTGCCATTACCGAGTTCGAGTAATTTGTCTTGAAAATATGGCAGCTATTGGATCGTTTTGAAGTTGAACTCTCATATTCATTGTTAAATGAATTTTTTTTACTGTGCTCCAAAGAGTTGAATATTTCAGCTTGGTTTATTTTCTACTTCTCATTCTTCTTGTTAATCGATTTTTACTAACAATAAAGAAGGCAACGTTGTGAACTCTGAACTAAGGAAAAAAAGAACAAGGAATGTAGGCAGATTTCTTAGTATGTAGAAAAACTTGACACTTACCTTTAAGTAACTAGAATACTTCAAACTTGTCCGACAATAGGAGCCAAAGGTTTGAGGGAGTATTCGTACTCACATAGGGTGAAACTTCCCTATGTTTCTCGAGACGGCTATTCCGTCGCGGAACCTCATTCTAGCCCATCCAACGCGTCCTCGTCGCTGGCTCCGGAAACATCTGCGCTCCACTTTGTGGAAGCGTGGGTGGCTAAGTTGGAGGGTGAACGCAGAGGGTAGCCTTCGGGCTATTTGGGAACCTAGCACTCCCACGTACCTCAGCTACAATTACAGACTAACAAATGCAGTGGTTTTCCCATTAGGAGTGTGAGTTGGTGGAGACTTTTCTGCCCTCTGTTTGGGTCGCCATAATTTATGTGCGGCCTGAATCTCTTGCAGCGAATTCTTTTGCTGCGGAGCCTCCGTGGGAATTCATATTGCATCACTTACACCTAAACGCCTTAACATTATACACTTACATAGTTACAGTCTTACACGCCAGTGGCACGTGCTGGTGCCACCCACATGTTTGCCGTGTGTGGATACCTGTGTCGTGGGGGAGGGAAGTCCTGGTGGTTGAGGATGCAGGTTCTCGCTGGAGGCAAGTTTCCTCGGCGTGCCTTGCAGTCCAACACACCACTTTGGTTCCTGACTCCACTAAACAGGCGGCCAGAGCCTAACCCAGCTCTGGTCAATCGGCTAGCGTAAAGAACGCATGGGTGAGCTCCCGGGTATTGTGGGCCATGGCTCACAATCCCTGGGCGCTATATCTCTAGGGTAGCTCTGGCGCTTCTTCAAAGCGTCCCAAATTGTGAGGCTCCGTGGAGGGTGGAGAGCTCTGGAGATGAATTTTTAATTTTATTTATTATATGTTTTAATTTTAAATTCGTCAGCCGGGGGCCCCTTAGAGGAGGGGGCCACCGGTGGTGGGGGTAATTCCTCTGTACATCCAGAGCCGGGTGACCAGGGCCTGGATGCACTAATGGGTGGGAATCTGGAAAAATATCCAGAGGCAGGGAAGGCTTGCTCTGGAGGAGAACGTGTCAGGAGGAGCCGCGGAGGACTTGTCCTCCTGCGGCGATTTCTGAAACGTGGTCAAAGGAAAAAGGAAAGATATGTAAGGCAGGTATTTTCATTTTTATTTATTTATTTATATTTATTTGTTTGTTTATTATTTATATTTCTTTGTTTGTTTATTTATTTATTTATATTTATCTATTGGTCTATTTATTTATCTAAATTTATTTATTTTATTATTATTTGTTTATTTATTTATTTTATTATTATTCATTTATTTTTGTTCCTGCCTGCTATCAAGTTTGTCAGAAGTTCCATTTCTCACATTAGTTGACTTATTATTATGATTGACAGGGTAGAAATGGTTCAGGTTAACTTGCAGCATAGCAAAGATGCAACGGCTAACTTATGCCGTTGTATTGCTAAGTTGCATACATATTTTATTCTAATTCAAGAACCTTATGCCTTTAAAGGTTTGGTTCGAGGATTGAGTGTGGTTGATGGCAGACTGTTCGTGGCGGATGGCGGGGACATTCCTAGGGCATGTATTCTTGCCAGTCGGAGTGTCGACGCTGTCCTGCTTCGACAGTTCTGCTCTCGGGACTTGGTGGTGGTGAGGGTTGGACTGGGGGTTGGTGGGCGTCGTCGCGACGTAGTTGTGGCTTCGGCTTACTTCCCCTATGATGGCCCCTCTCCTCCTCCTCAGGAGTTCATGGGTTTGGTTCGGTATTCGGAGACCAATGACATACCTATTATAATAGGATGTGACGCGAATGCACATCATGTTGTCTGGGGCAGCAGCGACACCAATGGTAGGGGTCGCGCTCTCATGGATTTCCTGGTGGGCACGCGATTAGAGGTCCTGAATAGGGGTACTGAACCCACTTTTGTTACTAGGATTAGAAGACAGGTTATTGATATTTCCCTTGCTTCTAGGAATTTTAGTGGTCTGATTAAAGATTGGAGGGTGAGTCCTGAGGCTTCCATCTCCGATCACAGGATGATTAGGTTTAGTCTGGGGATTGATCCAATTACCCTGGCTAGTTATAGGAATCCTAGGAGGGCGGATTGGGGTTTATATTCTAGAATTATTGAAGATAAACTGACTATCCAATCAGAAGCCCCTGATGGTATAGAGGAATTGGAAAGGGAGGCTGGTATTCTTCATGAACACATTAGATTCTCATTCGAGGAGTCTTGTCCTCCCAAGGTGGTTAAGGGTAGTAAGAACCCCTGGTGGTCCTCTTCGTTGGAAAAACTAAGGAGACAGGTAAGGGGCTCATACAGGAAGGCTGTCCTTGCTGATTCTTCGGAATCATGGGATAGTTATAACAGTATTAAAAGAGCATATAAATATGCTCTGAGGAGAGCCAAGAGGAATTCCTGGAGATCCTTTTGTGAGGATATAAATTCGTTCCAGGAATCATCTAGATTGGTACGGATTCTTAGTAAGGATAGGGACAGTCAGTTAGGTACCCTACGATACCCTGATGGTTCCTTTACAGGGGGGGAAGGGGAGACACTGCAGCTTTTGCTTGATACTCACTTCCCGGATAATATTGGTTTAAATGCTGCTTCGTCTTTGGTGGGTGGTAGGAGATGGGACCTTGAAGATGTATCCACCTTAGATGAGGTTGTCACACATGATAGAGTTAGTTGGGCAGTACAAAGTTTCTCACCTTTCAAGTCACCTGGACCGGACGGGATTTATCCTTGTCTGTTGCAAAAGGGTGGGGACGTGCTGACGAAGGTATTGTTAAGATTGTTTAAAGGATGTTTGATGTTTGGTTATGTACCAACATTATGGAGAGAAGTAAGGGTAGTCTTTATTCCCAAGCCGGGAAGAAATGACTACTCCGACCCCAAGGCATTTAGACCCATTAGTCTTATGTCTTTCCTCTTGAAAACTTTGGAAAGGTTGGTGGATAGGTATATTACTGATGGCCCATTAAGGGATCATCCACTCCATCCTAACCAACATGCTTATATTGTGGGTAAGTCGACAGAGACTGCATTACATTGTCTCGTCGGAAGGATAGAATCTGCTTTGGAAATAAAAGAATATGCCATAGGGTGTTTCTTTGATGTTGAGGGGGCATTTGACAGAGTATCGTTTGATGCTCTGGAAGATGCCTTGGTACGAAAAGGTATACATCCCGTCTTAATCAATTGGATAGGTGTCTATCTTAGGAGTAGGGTTATACAGGTTTCCCTTGGCGGGCGCACCATGATAGTACAAGTGGGGAGAGGTTGCCCTCAAGGGGGTTGTCTCTCACCTAAGTTGTGGTGCGTCGTCATGGATGACCTTTTGGTTAGGATGAATTCATCGGGATTTTATGTGCAAGCATATGCCGATGATGGTGTTATTTTATTGTTAGGGCGCTGTTTGTCCACTATTTCGGACCTAATGCAAAGCGCCCTTAACATGGTGTATTGTTGGACACAGGATAAGGGTCTTTCTATTAATCCTATTAAGACCCAGGCAATTCTATTTACTCATAGAAGGAAGATAGTAGGTTTTACACCTCCTAGGTTGTTAGGTACTTCCATACAGGTTAGCAAATCAGTGAAGTTCCTTGGAGTAGTTCTCGACAGTAAATTGAACTGGTCGGAACATGTTAAGACACAACATCAAAAGGCGATAATCTCCTTTTGGCAATGTCGAAGAGTTGTAGGTAAGAACTGGGGATCACTCCCAAGATGATGTTCTGGATTTATTGTATGGTCATTAAACCTAGATTGGTATATGCGGCTTTGGTGTGGTGGCGTCGCATTGAAACACGATCTGCTAGGCAGCTGTTGGAAGAAGTCCAACGCTTGGCTTGTCTGGCGGTGACTGGAGCGTTTCGGACGACACCGACCGCATCTATGGAGACTTTGTTAGGGATTCCACCTCTTTTTGTGGAGGTGAAAAACCAGGCAATGAAAGCCTGTTATAGAATTAAACAGGCAGGTTTTTGGCAGGGTAAGCGATATGGTCATTCTACCATTTATCGTGAGATGCTTTTAAGGATTCCCATTACAGGTTTCCCTTCTGATAGGAATTTGAAGACTTTTGTCTTTGGTCATTCCTACAGGGTTAGGTTGCCTTCTAGGGAAGATTGGTTAACCCTGGGTCCGTCTGGTGTGATTCCTGAGAATTATCTCCGATGCTACACGGACGGTTCCAGGATGGATGGTAGGTCTGGGGCTGCCGTCTATTTTGAGACGGGAGATCATTTGGTAGCGCCTCTTGGTGAGTGGGCCACCGTTTTCCAGGCTGAGGTTTATGCAATTCTTTGCTGTATTTTGGATGAGAGGGTGCGTAACACTAATTTAAAAGGTGTTTGTATCTGCTCGGATAGCCAGGCTGCGTTGAAGGCGCTTAATTCATGTGTCTTCACTTCCAGATTGGTGTTGGAATGTTCTAGAAGACTGGAAGATCTTTCTTCATTAAAGGATGTGCTTCTGGTCTGGGTTCCAGGTCATATGGGAATTTTTGGGAATGAGGAGGTGGATAGGTTTGCCAAATTAGGTGCCTCTCTCCCTTTCATTGTCCAGAGCCTGCTGTTGGTGTGTCTTCTGGCACATGTTTGTCGGGCTTTCAGACGTGGATGACCTCACAGCACTCATCCTTATGGATGAGTGCAGTGGGTTGTCGGCAGTCTAAAATGCTCATTGGGGGCCCGGACGGAGCTTTGAGTAGTGGGGTCCGATGTCTTTCACGGACCTCCCTCAGGTATCTGGTTGGATTCCTCACTGGGCATTGTGGTTTAAGGAGACATCTCTATATAATGGGACTTGTGCCTGACCCTTTTTGTAGAGTTTGTGAAACTGAGGAGGAAACACCCATGCATTTGATGACGAATTGTTTGGGTTGTGAGGAGATTAGGTTTAGGACCTTCGGCCGGAATAGGATGTCGGTAGAGGATCTTAAGCTGTGTCCTTTTAAGGTTTTGGTCCGATTTGTTCGGTCTGTTGTGAAACTTAGATGGTTAAAACCTGGGCCTGGATTTTCATTCTAGTCCCAGTGGTAGGTATTCTTTAGGGGCAGCTATATGGGCCCGGGGGGGCTTTGGATAGCGTAGGGTTTACTCCCCTCCCCTTTTGGGAATAATAATAATGTCCGACAATAAAACCAGTCTTAAAATTCTCATTCATCAATTATAACTTCAAGCAAGTATACTACTCTCATTAAAGCATGTATATGTTCAATTACTTATTATTTCTAACGTTCAAATAGCCAAGTATATAGTTGGTGTAATTCAGTTTTTAATAAAAAAACTAAAATCATCATTAATTTTAAACAATTACATGGAATGGTTATGCTTCTTATTTAAATGAGTAAAGTAGAATCAGAGAGAATAATTATAATTAATTTTTACGAGCATTTATCAACATTACCGATTATATTACATTCATATGATACATATAATTTTGCTGAGTTTCTTCAACGCGTGGCTGCCATAGAATTATAATTTATCCAAATCATTCTAGATTTTTTCCAGTTCGTTTTTGTTTTAAAAGAACTACAATCATAAGAACGACAACGATTTATATACCGACTGGACCACTTCTGCGGCGATTTTGACCGTTAGTTTTTTTAATCATAAAAGATTTTTAAAAAACAAAAACTATTCTGTAAACAATATTTATGTTTGGCCGTTGTTAATTAAACAAGCTAAAAATATTAATTGGCTGGGTCCAATGAAGAAACTTTTTAATTTTTTAAAAAAGTTTATACGACGTTTCGGACACCTTTGGAACTACAAAACAAAAACATGGATCTATAAAAATTACAAAATATGTACAAAATATCCATATTTTTTGTTTTGTAGTTCCTGAAGAAGGACACCAAAGGTGTCCGAAACGTCGAATAAACTTTTTTTAAAAATAAAAAGTTTTCTTCTTTGGCCCCAGCCAACTAATTTTTTTAACTTGTTTATAAACTATTCTGTTTTTATATTAGACAATTTTTAGACGCTAACAAACAACTGTCACGATGAACTCTAGATTAAAAGGGAGAAAATTCGGTTGGCTGGCCTTCCTTTAAACCGCCTGTAAATTTGCTACGATATAATATTTTAAGCTATCGGAATTTAAGAAGCAAGTGATTTTTTTTTTATTTTTTAATTTAAAAATATATTTCTAGAATTACTTTTATTTCTAAGACTGAATACAGCCAAACGAATGAAGAAGAAGTACCTGGAAAAATTCGTTGCACCGGTGAAGTATTTGTAATGTTCAGGGAGTGAGTGGGTAATGAGCCGTGTTCACCAAACTGTGAAGCGGGACAAACATTTTTTTTTTTTATGGCTGAAACTCCTATAGATGTCTTTTCCCTCGGACCAACTGAAGGCAACTGGAAAGCACACAGATAGATTGGTTGTAGTAGTGCGGTTGACTGAGTGGAATAGTGAGAAATAATGGTAAATGGGAATATACAGAGAAGAGAGTTTGATCTTTTACCCACAAAAACTAGCAAGAACAAGAGTCACGTAGTTTGTGAGGGTGTAGAGAGAGTGTGATTGAGGAAGAAGCTGTACTGGGCCGACCGACCATAGCGTGACTTTGTTCTTGCCACACAGATGACTGGTTAATTTACCTACCCACCATTACCTGAGCTGTTAATGGTTATCTAATGTTTAACTTCCGGTCTGTCAACCTATAAGTCTGCCCAGACAATCGTAAAAGATAATAAATGAAATCACATCAGGCTTAAATTATAACCATCTCAAATTGTATATAAACTATCTAATAAACAGGAAATGAGGCTTTTTTGTGTGTTTTACTGGTTCTGTTTTCAAAATATCAAATAAGTTTAAGATCCCTAAAATTTCCTCAAATATAGATGGAGATAATGTAATACGTTTTTACTGCCTCAAACTGCTGTAGGAGAAACTATTACGCAATGCGATCAATTTTTCGAAATTTTATTTTCATCGGAAATACATGTCTTAAGGGTTCGAGAACAATGAAAACAAGTTTTTAGCAATGATCTTGTGTGTGTGTGTGTTTTAGTGAATAAAATATTCAAAAAGTCGCAAAAAGTTCGATTTGATATTTCATTTAGATAAGACGACCGCAACTGACATAAAGTTTCATCAAAACTTCCATTAGAAGTGTCGCTTTAATTTTATTTTTAATTATTTTTACTTTTAACTTACTCCCTAGTAAGAGGAAGTATTGTAATCGTGTCAAATTTTCGATATCGAGTTTTTACCGGAAATATACGTTTTGAGGTCCCCTGAGTCCAAAAAAAAGTGTTTTTTTTAGAAAATGGTCTCTCTGTGTGTTTGTGTATGTGTGTGTGTGTATGTATGTGAACAGCATAGCTCAAAAAAGGAAAATCGTAGGGATGTTTAGGTACCACCATGGGATCCGACAGTAGGTTATCTTTTTTTTTCTACTTTTCGCGATTTTCACAAAAATGATCGCAACTATTTTCCATTTAACTTCGTATATTATCACACACATAAATACCTATCAGGGTAGATATATGTCTCCACCCAGCAGCTCTATATTTATGTTAAAATAAATATATAAATTCGAAATTTAAAGCAAATTTATCATTCTATACTTAACTAGCTAATCCGACCATGCTTCGCTGTGACTCAGTCTCATTTTTAGGCTTAATCATGCGTGATATTGATAATTTGTTTCGATGCTTTGGAATACCCTAATTCTTCTTTTGAATGTACAATATTGCAGAAATTAGATGGGAAGGTGATTTTTCCCGTTTCCGGATTTGTACGAGCAGTGCCATTACCGAGTTCGAGTAATTTGTCTTGAAAATATGGCAGCTATTGGATCGTTTTGAAGTTGAACTCTCATATTCATTGTTAAATGAATTTTTTTTACTGTGCTCCAAAGAGTTAATATTTCAAGCAGGCATGCAATTCATCAACTGATGTTGAGCGAGGTATCACTTGGAAGCGTTTGTCTGAAGTCACCGGCTAGTAACACCAATGCTCCACCAAATGGAACCTGATTATTTCGCAAGTCTTTCAACGTATGGTCTAATCTTCCAATGACTTCTTATAAGCCATTGTACACTCATCCCATACAATGATTTTGCATGCCCGAAGAATCTTTCCCATTCCTGATATTTTAGAAATGTTACATGTTGGGTTTTCTGTGAAGTGCATGTTTAAGTCATGACAGTTTAAGAGCCGAATGCGCTATTCTACCTCCTTCCGTCAACGTAGCAGCAATACCTGAAGAAGCAAGTGCTAACGCAATATGGCCGTTTGAACGGATTTTACCTCGGAATTTCCCGTTTCCATGGGACTTCGGAGTAAAAGTAAGTATATAAAAACACTCTTATTAGAAATGCAACGTTGTGTAAAAATTGCAAGTTAATCCATCGACTACTTTTCGAGTTTGTTTTGCGGCCACATACATACGGATGCTGAATTTTTATATATATAGATTGTATTAACAGTAATAAGAAAATTGATGTGCCAAAATGTGGGTGGGGGGAGTAGTAAGAGAATGTCGTGTGATTATTTCTTTCCAGTTTTATTCCCTTATTTTCACGAAAACTGCCAAAACCAAAAATCGCATTACTGTTTGCATATCGTTCAGGCTTATTAAATATTTATATAAATAAATTATTATGTACGTATAAAGTGAATAATAATTTAACGGAGTTTTATGAATTGTTAATAATTATTGTATTGTTTCTAAATGTGTTTCCTTGGTAACACCATTGCGATTTCATTACTTTCTAGAGATTAAAAACTTTTTTTTACCCATAATGGACACAAATTCAATATTATTCTTTGGTATTTAATAGATTAATTTTGCACTATCGTGGAAAAATAATTTTTTTTTTTATCAATTCGCAAAAATTTATTTTAGAATTTAATCAGAGTGTATATAAGTATCACGAAATCAAAAATCCAAAAATTTAAAAAAGTTTAAATTCTCGGGGTATAATTTCTCTACTATTTCTATAACATTTTACTAAAGAATCAATGGGAACTTTTGGTAAAACCATTTTAGGGGGAGTTGATGCATTTAGGCCAAAACCGAGGCCCAATTGTGCAGCCCAGTTTCCTTTTTACATCACTTCCTTATCGTTGATAAAAGCCCCAGAATTGAGACAAGAGGTATTTTCAATCCTTACTTTGGTGCCAGTGCTCCCGTGGCCGAATCTTAGGCTTCATTTTTTATCAAAGTGCATATATTCTCGGTATTTCATCCTTTTTTCCTACACTTTCCACAAAGTAGATTCTCCACTGACCCGTCATTAAAATTCTTAAGCTGGCAGTATCCCGATTCTGGTTCCAGTGATCCTCCTTAGCCCATTCTTCTCTCAATTGAAGAGAAACAATGTACGGGAGCTTATTGCTTCCTCCAGGAATAACTTGGAGGGTTGTTGTCCCGCATCCCACCTCCAGTAGAGAGTGTGCTTTCTTGTGAGCCTCACATGAGTTCTATAAGAGATGCCGCAGAAAAGGTTAGGTCCAACAGAGATGGTCCTAGGGCTCCAGCCTTTGCTAAACCTTGAATACCCCTGAGCCCCAGAATCCAACTTAGCTGTAGGCAATAAGGAACCCCAAGGCTTCAATATTTTTATGAAAACTGCAGTAATCTGGAATCAAACCCGTGTTACACTTATGCATTCCAGCCAATACTAATAATCACCCTATAGATTAACAATCAATTATTCATTTATTTTTCGCTTAATAATTTTTAAGCGTTCCTATTTCTTTTTTTAACGTTCATTGGCCATGAAAAGCAATTTCTTAAAATGAAAAGTTTCTAAATTGAAAATTTGACGTGATTAAAGAATTTCTAAATTAATTTGTTTTTAAGTTGTTTTTTTTAATTTAAGATGTTTATTTCAAGGTCCAGTGTCTGAGTCATTTCCGGATCACTAAAAGGATACATTTCTGGGAAATTCGGTAAAGAAAAGAAAAGAAAAATGTAAATTTTCCTTTTATAACTGTAAAAAAAAATAATAAAAAAATCTAAAACTCTAGTCAGATGATTAAATAATGCAGTTTACATTTTTAAACTCAATTTAGTTTGTGGGCTAATATTATCTTTACATCGCTAAGTTGCAGGCAGAGAAAATCGTGCAAGTGTTTCATAGAAGACATTTTTTTTTTAATTTTTGTCCCTTTCAATGATTCTATTGAAAGATTAGATAAATTATTCCAACGACTCTATACCGAATATATCAGCGCCCTCTTAGTAGCTTTTTAAAGCATGACAGTGATTTATAGGCTGATTTAGTAGTAGAAATTGCCTCAATTATGTACAGAAACTGGTCGACGTATCATCAATATTCATCAATGAATTTTTCCATCGTTTTTACACTTTTGTTCGTATATTTTATAGTTTTCTCAACAGTATATCATTACATAATCTGATTCACAAAAAGGGATTAAAAAAGTAATTAACTAAATTATTCAAATTATGAAAAGCTACTTTTTTTTAAAAAAGGTAATATATTTTAAAAATCTAAGTAGTGTGATCATGTCATTAACCTTTTAGTTTTGTTATCTTAGGGAAACGGAAAAATATAAATTCTTCTGATCGCTCAAGTGAAGCCGCAAGAAAAAATTTATATATACATATATTATATTTTTATACTGTTTGTTTGAGCGTACATCATTTTGCCAGCATATTTTTATTTTTGTATCGTTGTGGTTCCACATTTTACATTTATTTATACGTATCTACAATATTTTTTCGTCTCAATAAATTAGAAACTAATTAAGCGTAGAATTATTTTTTTTTTTACAGTCGTATTCAACAATAATTAATCCTGCTTAGGGAGATACTTCTGAGGGATTTATTAAATAAAAAAGAGTTCAATAAACAATCAAAAGATTAATGTGAAACATTTACACACGACTCCTGTAAACTCTTAATCTTTTAAAACAGATATTATATAAAATAACACATTTTTCCTTGAATTTCAAATTCTATTCATAAATATCATAAAATAAATATTTAGAGATGGGGGGGGGTACAAGTTTCCTAACTATCAGCAGTGGCAGGTACAAGAATAGAGTAATTGTAAGAAAGAGTTAACAATATTGACTCAAATAACATTTCAATTTTAACGACGTAGTTTTCCTCAAAAATACGTAAAACCTAATTTTTTTTATTTTTTCAGAATATTGTTACAAATAAAAGTGGATAGGTTTATAACTGTGCATGTAGTATTCTAAGTTTAATGGAAAATCGTTTACAGTCGTTTTCGAAACAATTCCGAAAAAAAAATTCTAAAAAAACATATTCTGTAAAAATGCACTTCCGGTTAACCGATTTTTCATCAAATTTGGAATTCTAGTAAGGTTTTTAATTATGTGTATTAATAAAGATGACAAAACCATAAATTATACTGAGATGGTGTTTTAATGGGTCCTCACGCGTTCATCTAGTGCGAAAATTCAGAGGGTTCGATTCCCGTGAGAGCAAAGTCGGTGTTAACCTAGCATCATGATGAAAAGTGGGAAGCTACAGTTAGTAGCGCCTTAGGTAGCGAAGGCCGGAACTAAACGGAACTAAACCCCTATTCAAATCGCCGTCTGGCAAGCCTATGGCCTATGGCTTTATGGGCTGTTGCGTCATAGGGTTAGGGTAGTGTATTTTAATAGAAAGCTAAACGCTACTGTTCCCCCACAATCGCCCCCCCAAAATCAGTTTTCCCAGGAAATGTGTTTCAAAATTCAAATGGACAGGTAGGATACTGATCAGATACTGGAAAGATGGCGAGAATATTTCAAGGAGTTGCTTGCAGGGAAGGATTTGCCCAGGCGCAAAAGGGACGTCATACAGGAAGAAGAGAATGACGGTGGGAGCGAGGAGGTATGGGTTGGAGAGGACGACCCTATCGAAAAGGAGGAAATGTGGGATGCTTTGGAGAAGATGAAGCTGGGGAAGTCAGCAGGACATGACGGGATAACACCCGAAATGCTAAGGTATATGGGAAGTGCAGGAGAGGATCTACTATTCAAAGTTATGGAACTGGCATGGTATCATAAGAAAATTCCCAGGGATTGGGAAGTGTCCATCATTGTTCCGATTCACAAAAAAGGTGACACCAGGGAATGCACCAATCATAGGGGAATTTCCCTTTTAAGTGTGCCTGGTAAAGTATATGCTCGAATCTTGGAACAAAGACTAAGAAAAGAGATAGAGCACCAATTAGAAGAGGAACAGTCCGGCTTTCGCCCTGGTAGAAGCACCCAGGACCATATCTTCACGTTACGACAAATCTGTGAGAAGTCTATAGAGTTCGACAAAGAGGTTTTCCTGTGTTTTATAGATTTGGAAAAGGCTTTCGACAGGGTACCATGGACCGAATTGTGGACATCACTCAGAGGAAAGAACGTGAATGAGGCACTAATAGGAAGGATAAGGGGATTCTACAAAACCTGCAGGAATTATGTCCGGACGTCCAACGTATGCTCCTCTGAGTTTTTAACAACGATGGGAGTAAGACAAGGAGACATAGGAAGCCCGCTCTATTTTATTGCCCTCCTTGACGAGGTAATAAAGCAATGCAAGAGGAAGACGCGGCCTATGCTTTTTGGGTACTGGAAGCTGCAACCAATTAAATTTTCCGCATTTGCTTTCGCAGACGACCTTGTGTTGGTGGCGGATAGCAGGGAGAAGCTCCAAGAAAGTTTGAATGTATGGGCAGAGGAGCTTTCTAAACGGAATATGGTCATCAGCCCCGGGAAAACCAAGTGCATGGTGGTTTCAAGGACGGAGAAAAGGATGCGGGTTTTATTAAATGGAAAGGAGATAGAACAGGTCCCCAGCTTCAAGTACCTTGGGTCGATGTTCAGTGAGAGCGGAAGGTTAAAAGAGGAAATGAATGCTAGAGTGGCCGCAGCGGGGAAGCTGTTCTCCGCTATTAATAGGAAGTTTTTAAGTAAAAGAGAAGTGGCCAGGGAAACAAAACTGGCAGTGTACCGCTCTACTTTTGTTCCTGTGCTTACTTATGGTAGCGAATCATGGCCGTTAAAGGAATCTGATCGTAGCCGCCTTCAGACTATAGAGATGAGGTTTCTCCGGAAAATTGAAGGCAAGACTAGGAGAGACCGTATCAGAAACACTACGATCAGAACCGCATTAAAATGTGAACCGCTCTCCCAAGTAATTGAGAGAGCGCAGTTGAGGTGGTTCGGCCATGTAAACAGGATGGAGGAGGATCGGCTACCTAAGAAAGCGATGGAGACCAGAATCTCCGGCAGG
Organism: Triatoma infestans; assembly: GCA_011037195.1. Taxonomy (NCBI): domain Eukaryota; kingdom Metazoa; phylum Arthropoda; class Insecta; order Hemiptera; family Reduviidae; genus Triatoma; species Triatoma infestans. The sequence goes on from JAAEAF010013959.1 coordinate 73,373, forward strand.
AGACCCAGGGGAAGAAGAAGGATTAGTTGGTTGGACAATATTAAGAGAGGGATCGACGGTCGGGGATTAGAATGGGCAGAGTCCAAGAAACTGTCTATGGATAGGGATAGATGGCGATCTTTCTGTCAAACCTCTACACCGCAAGGTAGATGAGGTTAAAAAGGACTAAGTAAGTAAGTAAGGTATTTAATATGCAGACAGTATACGAAATTAAAAGAAAATCGTTGAAGCTGATTTCGAGAAACTCGTGGAAAACTGAAAGGACCATTCAGTAAAAGTCGCACTTCTGGTTGATGGATTTTGCCCGGAACCTTTGTATGAAGTCGGGGGTGGTAGTAATTAAATGGAATACTAAATTTGAGGTTTCGGTGATTTTTAATTTTTGAAATATTTTGTACAACACACTCACACATCACAGAGAGAGAAAAAAGGTGGGAGAGAGACTATTCGCTAAAAATCGTCCTCAGGGGATCTCAAAACCTGCATTTCCAGGTGAAACTGAATTTCGAATATTTGATTACATCGCAATAGTTCCTCTAATAGGAAGTAAGAGAAACTAAAAATGCGTTAAAAATGTCTGAATATTCCAAAATAAACAGCTATTTTAAAAATAAAAAAAAATCTGGTGTGAAACATTCACACAACTTTCTCTTACTCCAGTTTTAAAATTATAGTTGACAAATTTTCTAGTTTGTGTACCAAATTTTATGAAATTCGTCGAAAACTGAAAAAAACTGTTCAGTAATAGCGCACTTGTGGTTTACTAATTTTCTTGAAAACCGGAATTTTGGTCATCTATTTACTTCTAAATAATTTTGTTTGGATGATAGAATTGTATAATCAACTATGATAGCACTATAGAGAAAAACATACCCCCTCCCATCCCCAAAAATGCCCTTAAATGAATGATCTCAGAGAAATGTTTTAAGTAAAAGTTGTACATCATTGTATGTGTAGTTTATATAAGAAGTTTCAAGAAAATCGTCGGAGCCATTTTTGAGAAATTTGCGAAAAAGTGAAAAAAAAATCATTTAGTAAAGTGGTAAAGTAAACGTACTTTCGGTTATCCGATTTTTTTTCAAACTCGGAATTTCAACAACATATTTAATTCTAATTAACATTATTTGGATGATAGAATTGTCTAATAAACTGAAATAGTACTTTAGATGAAAACTAACCCCACCCCTTCCCCCAAGTGCGCTTAAATGAATTTTTCCGGAGAAATGTTTTAAAAAAAAGTTGTAGCTCTTTGTATGTGTACTTGATATTAGAAGTTTCAAGAAAATCGTTGGAGCCATTTTTAAGAAAACTGCAAAAACGTAAAAAAAAACAACTAGTAAAGTGGTACTTCCGGTTGAGGAATTTTGACACATAACGTACTGTCAGATCCAACGGGGATAACTAAACGGAATATCAAGTTTCAACTTTCTACGGTTTTTCGTTTTTGAGCTATGTTGTTCACACACACACAACACACACACGGACCATTTGCTAAAAACCACATTTTTGAACTCAGGGGACCTCAGAACGGGTATTTCCGGTGAAAACTCAACATCGAAGATTTGGCACGATTACAATACTTCCTCTTACTAGGAGTAAGAGAAAGTAGAAAAGAAACAAAAACAATCGTAAGCTAAACTTTTTTATGAAAATAATAATGTTATTATTATATGTAACAGTGGTCGGTTTTAATTAGTTCAGTTTTGAATGAGAAAAAAAAAAATGAAAAATAAGTGAAGTCTCCAAACAAACTAGAAAGTTTGTTACACCCTTGACCTCTAGATTAATTAAAATTTATTGCGCGTACTTATATCATTTAAGTTTGTTCAGTATCCTCATGTACAAAAAAAAAAAATATAAAAAAATAAAACAAAACAAACAAAAAACACTGTGTAAAAGTTGTTTATGATTTTGTAAAATAATAAAAACATAAGTTTTAATTATAAACACAAATATAGATAATAGAAATAGTAATAAAAGAATGTTTTAACATTTATGTTGAGTACAGTTCTGAGTAAATGATTATTTGATACAAACATCATTCCCTTATTAATTAACGATTTTTTCAAAATTAAGATTACTCAGGAAGTAATCTGACGTAAATAAGATTTCTGATTAATGGTAAATTCTCTAAGAATTCATAATTACTTTCTCATACTCCTAGTAAAAGTAAAATTTTCGAAATTGAGTTTTTAACGGAAATATATGGTTTGAGGTCCCCTGAGTGCATAAAAAATGTCTTTAGCGAATGATTTGAGAACAAAGTGTAGGAAGTTTAAACTTGGTATTTCATTTAGAGATATCATCATTTAGATACCATACGAAGGTTTCCGTCAAAAATCCATCATCTAGAAGTGTGAATTTACTGAATGTCTTTACTTTTTCTTACTCCTAGTGAGAGAGGAAGTATTGTAATCGTGTCAAACTTTCGATATCGAGTTTTCACCAGAAATATACGTTTTGAGGTCCCCTGAGTCCAAAAAAGTGGTTTTTAGCAAATGGTCCGTGTGTGTGTGTGTGTGTGTGTATGGGTGTGTGGGTGTGAACAGCATAGCTCAAAAACGAGAAACCGTAGAAAGTTCAAACTTGATATTCCGTTTAGGTATCACCATGGGATCTGACAGTACATTATCTGTCAAAATTCCTGAAACCGGAAGTACTAATTTATTAGTTTTTTTTTTTTTTTTTACGTTTTTGCAATTTACTCAAAAATGGCTCCGACGATCTTCATCAAACTTGGTACATCAACCTCACACACCAAGAGCTACAACTTTTATTTAAAACATTTCTCTGGGAAAATTCATTTAAAAAGGCACTTTTGAGGGAGGGGTGGGGTTAGGTTTTTATCTAAAGTGCTATTTCAGTTTATTATTAGACAATTCTGTCATCTAAATAATGTTAATTTGATTTTAAATATTTTGTCGAAATTCTGAGTTTGAAAAAATTGGATGACCAGAAGTCAATAGATTTGTGGTTTACTTTACGACTTTACTAAATAATTTTTTTTCAATTTTTTGCGATTTTCTCAAAAATGGCTCCAATGATTTTCTTGAAACTTCCCATATAAACTACACATATAAAGATCTATTTTATTTGAATAATTTCTCTGTGAAAATTCACTTAAAGGCACTTTTAGTGGAGGGGTGGGGGTTATGTTTTTCTCTCAAGTGCTGTCATAGTTAGTTATACAATTCTATCAATCCAAACAAAGTTAATTAGAAATAAATAGATGGCCAAAATTACGGGTTTCAAGAAAATTAGTAAACCGGAAGTATTATTTAAACACATAAATACGTATCACTCCTATTTCAAACGTTTTTCTAAGAAAATTGGTGGAAGGGGGGGTTCTTGGGAAAAAGCAAACTATTAGCTACCCTCTAAAGTATCATTCAGTACACTTTTTAGATTCTGCCACCAATTTTTGCTAAAATTCCAAATTTGAAACAAATGTCTTAACTCACAGAATGCTTACTGCACAGATACAAAATCCTATAACTTTTATTTGAAACATTTTTTTGGAATTGATTGATTTTGTGGGCGAGTATTCCCTGAGGGGATTGTGTGACGTTAAATTTTTAAATGTAATTTGGAGTTTGTGTCATTGGCGCTATCTTTCCCTGGCAGCAATATATTTATTACTTCAACTGCTATCTGCCTGGATAGGAAGATGTATCTATCTCCAATACCCCCTATTTATTAATATTGAAGAGTAACTCGTGTGAGTGCTTCACGTGAAATTTGTAAAATTCATACAAATTTTCGAATATCGTAATTTTCGAACGTAAGCATTTTACATAGAAATGTAAACTGCAACCAAAGAGAGTAAAGAGAAGAGAAACGAACCCAACCAACTCTTGGACTGGAGTGGGAGAAACATATATATAGAGCGACGGACAGTCCAGGGGGGGACAGTTTCTATACAGTTCATACTACTGAGTTCATATAGCCAATCACTACGTGTCATTATCCATTTTCCACTCTACCATACAGTATCATTACAAGTGTAAAGTCCAGGCAGACAGTGTCACTCATTATTATTATACATAGTTAATCAGACCATTATTCTTATTTCATCAACCAGACCCAAATTCTCTCCACCTAACGTGTCACACTCACACGACTTTCTCTTACTTATTTCTTTAAAATTACAACCATACAATAATTTAGATGGGCTGGCCATAAAAAATGGTCCAGAGGATTTTACTGTATACCTGAACCTCCTATATGGAGCGCTCTATGTCAAAATTAAGATATCTTATGCAAATTTAAATTTAATCTAACTATGAAAGACTGCAATACCTCCCCTCTTAAATCAATGCTTTCTAGAAAAATGGTTCGGGTAAAAGTGATTCATTTCTCTCCAATTTTAAAGAAAATTATGGTAACTATTTTCGAGAAAATCCCCCCCCCCTCCCAAAACTCAAAAATCTCTATTCTGTAAAATCACACTAGCATAATATTATGATTTTCTTCAAATTTGGAATTCTATCAATACTTCTAATGTGTATTAATATATAATTATAGTTAGTAAAACTTTATATTGTATGGAAATGATACTTTAGAGAAAAGCATAAAGCATAAAGCACAACTGTTTCCCCCCCAAAAAAATCCATTTGCTCGACAAAAAATGTTTATGTGTGTAGATTTAATATACAATGTTCAAAGAAATTCATTCGAGCTATCGTTTTCAAGAAAATTACGAAAAACTGAATAATAAATATACCATTCAATAAATGGTTAGTGAATTTCCGGTTAGTGAATTTTGCCCAAAATCTTCATGGCTGATGTGGCGGTGGTAGTATCTAAACTGAATACCAAGTCTTGAGTTTTCTGCGGAATTTTACGGTTTTGAGGATATATTGTTGAAAAACACAACACAAATGATTCGTTAAAAACATTTTTTTCTATATTCAGGGGATCTCAAAATATGTATTTCCGGTGAAAACTCAGTATCCAAAATATGGCATGATCGCAGTACTTTTCTTTTACCAAGACTAACAGAAAGTAAAATGTCTTTTCTCTTAGAGATTGTACATTGGCCTGTTATGTTTTTTTTTTTTGTATGGTGTTCAATAAAAGTGAACAAGTAAGCGAGTTTAACTCGTCATTATTCATTTTTGTTTAAATTTCTTATGACGAGTCAGATCTAAATAAAGTAATAGACAAAATTAGGGTTTTTTTTTTTTTTTTTTTTTTAATTTACAATTTTAACCATTATAATTCACAACTTTTACAAAGTTATACTATATAAATATAAAATGTAATTATTAATTGCTCTGTGGTATTACAAAATGTAAATGAACTTCGTTTAGCGCATAACTTTGCAAACTACTTTTCTTTTTCTTTTTTTTTCCTACCTGTTCTTAAGCCATCGTCATATCCGCTGTAACATTTCCGGTCTACCTTATAGATCCCGTTATTTTAAGTTTTTTTTTTTTTTTTTTTAAACATGACCTCCCATCCATTAAGAGATTCTTGATTATAGGAGAAATAAAGAAATATTTGTTTTGGAATGTATTGAAGAATCATTAATTATTTTATTCATATTTAAAACTTAATTAAATTATTTATTAATGCTGTAAACAGTCAGTTTTTTTTCTCCCTTTTTTTTTTAAAAAATCAAAAAAGATCAAACAAAATATACATGATTATAAAACTAGTTCAAATGAATAAAAATACAACTATCGCTGATTTATAATCAATGGTGTGTTAAAAAAAATAAATAATGTTTTGTTTCATTGTAATCGATATTAAAATGACCGATCAGATGTAGTATTATTAGTTTAGTCAGTGACTTAAAAAGAAAAAAAAAAGAATGTCCGATTGATTTTGCATGCATCGTGAGTCATACAATAATAATTGTTCATGTTATTGACCTTCATTATTATGATTATGCCATTTATTCTAAACAAATATTGTCTAAACTAATGTTACTTTCTCTTATTTGCTAGTAAATAAAAGTATAATATCACGATTTCTATCGTATGAAATTTTAGAAATCAAGTTCTCACCGGAAATACATGTTTTATCGTCATCTAAGTTTTAAAAAAAGTGGTTTTTAGAAAATAGTCTGTGTGTGTGTGTCCATATGTTTTTGAACAGGAGCTCAAAAATAAATAAAATAAAAAAAACGCGGTAAGTTCAGACTTTTGACATTCCGTTAGAATATCACCATGGAATCCGACAGGAAGTTATCTATCAACATTCCTCAACCGGAAATATCACATTACTAAATGGATTTGTCTGTTTGTTTATTTTGCGATTTTCTTGAAAATGGTTCCAACGGTTTTCTTTAAATTTTATATACACACTATACATACAACTCTTTGACTTTTATTTAAAACATTTTTCTTGGGAGAAATCGTGTAAGGCAGAATTTTTGGTAGAAAGGGTGGATTTATGCATACCTTTAAAGTGCTACTTTATTAGTTTATTGGACGATTCTGTCATTTATAATAACTTAATTGAAAATTAAAAAAATCTGTTGCCAAATTTGGAGTTTAAAAAATAGGAAGAATCGGTTAACCGAATGGTGATGTAATTGAACAGTTTCTTTCTACTACCTCTTACTCCTTAGTAAGAGGAAGTATTGTAATTGTGTCAAATTTTCGATATCGAGTTTTCAACGGAAATATCCTTTTTGAGGTCCCCTGAGTCCAAAAAAGTAGTTTTTAGCAAATAGTGTGTGTGTATGTATGTATGTGTGTGAACAGCATAGCTCGAAAACGAAAAATTGTAGATAGTTCAAACTTGATATTCCGTTTAGTTATCACCATAGGATCCGACAGTGGGTCATCTGTCAAAATTCCTCAACCGGAAGTACTACTTTACTAGTTTTTGTTGTTTTTTTTTACTTTTTTGCAATTTTCTCAAAAACGGCTCGGACGACTTTCTTCAAAATTGCTACATAAACTACATATACAAAGAGCTACAACTTTTATTTTGAAACATTTCTCTGGAAAAATTCATTTAAGGGCACTATTTTGGGGGGGTGGGGGTTAGCTTTTCATCTAAAGTGCTATTTCAGTTTATTAGACAATTCTATCATCTAAATAATGTTAATTAGAATTAAATATGTTGTTGAAATTCCGAGTTTGAAAAATTCGGATAACCGGAAGTGCGTTTATTTTACCACTTTACTAAATGATTTTTTTCACTTTTTCGCGATTTTCTCAAAAATGGCTCCAACGATTTTCTTGAAACTTCGTATATAAACTATACATACAAAGATCTATAACTTTTATTTAATACATTTCTCTGGGAATATTTATTTAAGGGCACTTTTAGGGGAGGGGTGGGGTTATGTTTTTTTTTTCTCTCTTAAGTGCTATCATAGTTGTTTATACAATTCTATCATCCAAACAAAATTAATCACAAATAAATAGAAGGTCCAAAATTCCGAGTTTCAAGAAAATTAGTAAACCGGAAGTGCGCTTTTACTGGACAGTTTTTTCAATTTTCGACGAATTTCATTAAATTTGGTTACTTACACAAACTATAAAATTTGTCAATTATAATTTTGAGAACTGGAGTAAGAGAAAGTTGTGTGAGTGTTTCATACCAGATTTTTTTTGTTAATCAATTTTTTTACTATGCTCCTTAAAAACGCAAATAAAAGGTGTAATAAAACTTATTATAGTAACTATAAATATAGAAACTATCATTTTTGTTTTAGTGTTTTTCCCGTGAAAATTCATTCTTGAAACGACTCCAAGAATTTCTTTAAATTTCGTTTACTATTTACATACATAAATTTCTATCAATTTATTTGTAATATGTTCTTTTTCTGAGATATTTGATTTTTTATTTAGGGTTTCTGGGAGAAAACATTAACTTTAAAGCTTTTCTCTAATTAATCTACCATTTCATTAAAATTTATGGTTCTACCAACTATATAAAATAAGATACATTAGAAAAAGCATTGCTAGAATTCCATAATTTGAATAAATTCGATTAACCGGAAGTGCGTATTCCAAGTTTGTTTTCTTTTTGTGGAATTATCTAGAAAAAGGTCTAGAAAGATTTCCTTTATATTAGGAATGTTTTAGCTGCACACAGTATGAACGCATCACTTTTATCTGAAACAGTTTTTCCTGGAAACAGCTGTTTCTGGGATTTTGGTTATTCACCTATATCATGGTTTATCTAGTTTTTGATTCCCATGAGGATCCAGCTTGACTCGTGTATTGACCCAGCTTGATAATCAAGTTGTTGGGAGGTACAAAAACTACCTACTACCTTCTTCTCTCCACGAGCAACCACGACAAGCTGACCATTTTGTAGATTATTATAGGGTATTATTGCACTGCGACCTAAAAGAACTTTTGTGCTCCCCGTGGGCCTTCTTAGTGCACTGTTGGCCTCCGAGCAGTGTTCTCTAGCTACAGACAACACAGCCCATCTCCGGGCAATGAGCTGGAGAGGCTACTAGGAAGAAAAAAATCTAAGGGCAGCATGCTGCATTCGAACCCGGGACCTCCGCGTTGTTAATCCAGCACTCTACCACTGAGCTAATCCCTTCCTTAAGTTGACAATACTTTTCCTAACAAAAAGTCCTAAATACAACAGTCTTAGGAATCTTTCATAACGTCTTAATTTTATAGTTTTTTTTTTCGGATCATAATATTGAATATAATCCTTATAAAGATTATTATGGGAGGAAGATTTTTATTTCCTACTTTTCGATCCGTTTTATTTTTTTTTTTTTTAAATCCTGGGATATTTATTAAAAGAAACAGCAATGGGTTTTAACTTCTTTTCACAGCAGCCAATTGTTGTTGTTAAATCCGGTTGTGAATTATAAATAAGAAAAACCTGTCCTCAATCAATAAATAAATATTTTTTTAAAAATAAGGTATTGCTTATTATTTCACACAAAAACATTATAAAACCTGAATTTTTATTTTCATTTATTATTTACTATTTTACTGAGAAATCGGTAGAAAACGGTGCAAAAAAAAAAACGTTGCAACCTAATGTATTTAAAATTTTTTTCAATTGACAATTTAATGTCAATTACGTGTTCAAGGTTACTCTACCAGGCAAGCTGAGACATGTTCGTTCCACTAACACAATGCATAGTGTTTGATTCTCATGTGTTATTCATATAGGCAATCATTTTATCTTTCTTTTTTTTTCTTTTTTTTTTTTTACATGTTTCAAGCACTTTCAGAAAGAATAAGATAACTAATAGAATTTTAGCTTGTCCACCTGTTTCTGACTAATCAATAAAATTAAAGCAATTACTATCAATCAACAATTTCAAGATAATGAGGTTGAGGAGTAGGAGGGAGATACATCATCAGTTAGAGTTTGTATAATCCATCATATTTTTTCAAAAAAGTGCTTTCCAATGATCATTGTCAGTCCTGTACTTTTCATACTTTGATGATGGACAATTTGATGTTTCAATAAATTAGGAAAGAAATTTTATTTATTTGGTTTTCGTGTTTACATTAACTATTTTACTTTGTTTACAAGAATGACTACATTAACTTCTAACCCATAACTTGCCAATATATTGATGCAAAAAACCTCACCCTGTCTTCTATATCTTGAAAGTGGTGGTTTCAAACGAGTTTCCTTAAACTTTATATATCAACTACACAATTCAAGTGTCACAAGTTTTATTTTGAAACATTTCTTTGGAAAAATTCATTTTAAGGGCACTTTTGGAGAAGCGTTGTCTTTTTTGTTTTCCTCTAAAGTGTTATAATAGTTTATTTTACGGGATCCTTTATCTAAATAATATTCATTAGAATTAAATATGTTCCCGAATTCCGTTTGGAAAAAAAAATCTGGTGTGAAACACTCACACAGCTTTCTCTTATTCCAGTTTCAAAATTATAATTGACAAATTTTATAGTTTGTGTAACAAATTTAATGAAATTCGTCGAAAACTGAAATAACTTCAGTAAAAGCGCACTTCCGGTTTATTAATTTCCTTAAAACTCGGAATTTTGGCCATCTATTTATTTCTAATTAATTTTATTTAAATGATGGAATTGTATAATCAAGTATGATAACACTTTAGAGAAAAACATAACCCCTCCCCTTCCCAGAGAAATGTTTTAAATAAAAATTGTAGATCCTTGTATGTTTAGTTTATATATGAAGTTTCAAGAAAATCGTCGAAGCCATTTTTGAGAAAATTGCAAAAAAGTGAAAAAAATCATTTAATAAAGTGGTAAAGTAAACCCACTTCCGGTTTTCCGATTTTTTTTCAAACTCGGATTTCAACAACATATTCAATTCTAAGTAACATTATTTAGATAACAAAATTGTCTAATAAACTGAAATAGCACTTCAGAGGAAAACCTAACCCCACCTCACCTCCATAACTGCCCTTAAATGAATTTTTCCGGAGAAATGTTTCAAATAAAAGTTGTAGCTCTTTGTATGTGTAGGTTCATATACCATGTTTGAAGGAAAATCGTTGGAGCCATTTTTGAGAAAATCGCCAAAAAAAAAGTAAAAAAAAACAACTAGTAAAGTGGTACTCCGGTGAGGAATTTTACGATAACGTACTGGTAAACCCATGGTATACCTAAACGGAATCAAGTTTTAACTTTCTACGGTTTTTTTGTTTTGAGTATGCTGTTCACATACATACATACATACATACACACATACATACATGAACACACATCCACCAACACACACACACACACACACAAACACACCACACACACACACACACACACACACCATTTGCTAAAAACCACTTTTTGGGAATCAGGGGACCTCAAAATGGATATTTCCGGTGGAAACACGATTGCAATACTTCCTTCTTACAAGGAGTAAGAGAAAGTAAGAAATCGGTTGACTGGAAGTGCGTTTTTCAGTGAAAAGTATTTTTTAGTTTCCTACGATTTTCTCTATAAAAATAAAAAAAACTTCGACGAATTTTATTTCATTAAACTTGGTATAATTACAGAGATCATTCACTTCAGTTTGAAAAGTTTTATTTTTTAAGTAAGTTCATTTATGGAGGGTTTTGGGAGAGGTGTAAGTTTAAACGTTCCTCAAAAAAAAAAAGTGATTTTATTAAATTTAAAGTCTCCCAATGATAAAACTTTTGAAAACTCAATCAAACATTGAAATATTTTTCAATGAAAATTGAAAAATAAATATATCTAGTAAGAGAATTAGAAGTATCAAAAAAAAAATTATTTTTAATAACTTTACTAATTGCAGAGTTTCATACCAGATTTTTTTTATTTCATAATTATTCAATGCCATATCTAATGATGGATATAGCAGAGGATAGTCTTGGTATGTACTATTATTATTAATAAACTCGTATCTATTATAAAAAATAAACATAACAAACTTTATTAATCACAAAGATCTTTTTGCCTGTTCAGACATGCCAAAGTTTTGTTGAGTTAAGTAATATTATTTAGTTTTATTTTTTAAAATACTTCAGCAATACTTGTCACTTTTTTATTTTATTTTTTTTAACTTTATCAGTTGGTTGTTGCTGCCTTATCTATTAAGTTGAACTTTGTTTATTCCAACTATCTTTCTTTATTTTTTTATCTCTCTTCAGTTTTCTATTTTCTCTCTCTCTCTCTTCCTCTTTCTTTATTAGCATAGAAGGGGCAATGGTTAGAGAAGCCAGTGCATTCTAAATATATTCATAACTATTCCAATTAAAACCGGTTTCTTGGGTCGACACCATCCAAATTGAGTGTGTTTGTGTATGTGTGTGTGTGTGTAAAAGAGAGAGCGCAAGATAAAATGATAGAAAGGTAAAATTATCTGTGAGCAAAACTACAGGCATGCGTGTTCCCACATATTTCCATCCTTTGCGTTCATCTATTCTGTCGTTAGAAAGCCCAGTGCTCTGGTTCCCCCCCCCTACATTCACTCCTTCCACCCTCGCTCCTCTCTCACACTCCCTTTTCTTCGCCACATCTCCCCGTCATAACATGAACATCTGTAATTATATTGTATGGGTTCAGTTTTAGAATTCAAAAGGCCCATACCAAATCGGACTCCTCTCTCCTTCTATATATTGCCCTAATTAGTATCCGGCTCAGTTTTTTTCACCATATTCTTTCCAGATTATTTTATTAGATTTTTATCTCTATTATTCTGTTATTAATAAAAATGTTCTAGCCAACCAAGAATATTATTTTTTTATTTTTTTTATTAGATTAATAGTGAATTCTTCTTCTTATTCTATGTTTAAAAATATAACTTCAATTTTATTTCGTACCTAATTTACAATTTTTTTGTAATAAAAAGCCTTAAACAGACTACAATAAGTTTTAAGTTTATTTAAACAAGTTTTGACATTAAAACAAAACAGTGTGTCATTATCAAAAAAAAAAAAAATTATATTTTTTTATCTAATAAATTTAACTTATTTTACTTTTAATGTTTTGCATATTTGGAATTTTTGTTTGAAACTATTAACTAATATAAATTACCTCATCAGCTAAATAGTTCTAACTAATAACTAATTAAAATATTTACATTAGTAATTTTACGTCAAAATTTATCTCTCTGAGAAATACAGGATGTAATTTAAATTTTTTTTTTTGACAGATTTATGATTACAAATGAAATAAATGTAATAAATTTTAAATTAACCTAATAAAAGTAACATCTAGAAAGGTCTATCATCTGTTATTTCTATTGATGATAGTTAAATTCTGCTTTATTTTATTTATTCATAATTGGAAGAACACATGATTTTTTTATTTTATTATACAAAGATAATTTTTTATTTTTTATTTTAATTTTTTCTATTTATTTAATCTCATAAATAGATCATACCAAATTACAATTATTCAAAACTTATGACAAACTGCAGTTGACAGAAAGAAGTTAAGTAACTCCATATCCACATGCCCATCAACGTTTTTATTTATTTATTTTTTTTTTTTATCGCTTTTGACTTAAAACTATAGAATCTGCAAGCTGCAACAACCAAACTGAACAAAATTTTTATGTTGCAGAGGTTATAATATAATGTCATAGGTACTCGCATTTTTTTTTTTTTTTTAATTGTGGGGAAGGAGCAAGCTCTATGCTATCCAAACCCCTTCTGAAACCCATATAGCTACCGCAAAGTTCGGCGCCTTCTCAGTGCGTTACCGGCCTCCGGACAGTGATCTGTTAGGAAGAAAAAAAACTAAGAGCAGCAGCTGGACTCGAACCTGGGACCGCTGCATTGCTAGTCCACTGCGCTACCATTGAGCTAATCCCTTCTCTTAGATATTGGAATTACTATCTAAAGTTATCAGATGAAAACTAGTCTCCTGCTTCATCGTTTCACAATACACTATTTTTTGTTGTTGTTGTTGCTTCTTTTATAATTAATTTCAATCCTATTCCATTTACAGTCGTAAACTGTATTCATGAAATAAGATAGACAATACAATTTCCTTGGCAATTTATTTCCCCAATTTATTTTTTTCGTAAAGAAGTAAGTGAAATCACTTGAAAAAAGTTGAATAGATTTTAAAAAGATTAGAAACAAATATAATTACTGATTTACATTTATTAGGATTACCATAATGCATTTAGCATTTTACAATAGTTCCAGGATGATGTGGAAACCTTAATAGTCTGGCATAGTCCATTTCTCTTATAAAGATTGTAAAATGTAGTAAATGGTTAACCGTTAAATGAATTAAACTAAAGTAGAGTAATTTAATTATCGTTTTTAGATTTCGATCAAGATATATACGGTGATAGTGTGGGAATGAAATACATTTAATCTTTTATTTGATTATAGACTAGGAAGGAAATTAGTGATTCCCAAAGTAATTTAGTATTAATCCTTTAAAGTAGTAAACATAGAAGTAATTCAGAAAAAAATTAGAAATTTTGTCTGTCCATTGACTTTTATCAGACATATTGAATTTTTTTGTTTTATTATTATTATTTGCATGTGCTTTTATTGTTTTATTGCCTTTACTTTTGATAAATGAGGTTTTTTACTTTCTCACACTGACGTAAAAGAAAGTTTCAGAGATTTTTCCGAGTTAGCATACTTCCGGTGAACATTTAACTACTCTTGAAGAACAAAGTATTTTCACATAATAGCCCAAAACAGAAGATAAGTGATTTCCCAAAATCGATAATACAGTTCATAAAATGTATTCATAAAATGAAGCAGGCTAAAACATGACTGTACTTTTCCAGCACTGTGGACCTAACCCCCTCCCCCCTCTGATTAATGGAATTGTTTAAAGGAAATTTTATGTGTGTGGTATGTATTCTATTTCCAGACCTTAATCTCAGATTATTTTAATTAATGTTATTTCTAGTGTAAAATATGTTAGTTACCTACCTCCATCAACGATATCTGATGGGTAGATGGATGGACGTAAAGTCCAACTGAAAAAATAAGTATTATTTTTTCTCCAGCTACATAACTCTCTTTTACTTTCACTTTTTTACTTAGCAACTATGATTGAACAGCTGCAGTATAGTGGTTCGTTGCAATGCTTGTTTAAACTTAAATTTTACCTATTTGTTCTTAACATAAATCAATTGAAGGGAGGCGAAGCATCTGCTATTAACCTTGGCAGGCAGAGAAATGACTATATTCTGGCTTAGTAGGCGCACCAAATGCACTGAACCAACTGACGTAACAATTGAAATTAACGCCACAAATTCCGCAAACTATCAATCAATTTTTTTTTAATTTTTTTGTTGAAAAATATTACAAATAAAAGTGATACGTTTTTATCTATGCAGCAAGTATTCCAAGCTTAAAGAAAATTATTGTAACCATTTTCGAGAAAATTAAAAAAAACAACAACATATTCTGTAAAATCTGAACTTCCGGTTCTCATCGATTTTCTTCAAATCTGGAATTCCATCAATTGTTTGCATTTTTTACTTCCTCTTACTCCTAGTAAGAGGAAGTATTGTAATCGTATCAAATTTTCGATATCGAGTTTTCACCGGAAATATCCATTTTGAGGTCCCCTCAGCCTCAAAAAAGTGGTTTTTAGCAAATTGTCTGTGTGTATATGTGAACAGCATAGCTCAAAAATGAAATACCGTAGAATGTTCAAACTTTATATTCTGTAGCACCATGGGATCTGCCAATACGTTATACATCAAAATTCCTCAACCAGAAGTACCACATTACCAGTTGTTTTTTTTTTTAGTTTTTTGCGATTTTCTCAAAAATAGCTCCAACGATTTTCTTCAAACTTGATAAATCAACTACACATACAAAGATCTACAACTTTTTTTAAAAACATTTCTCTGGGAAAATTTATTTAAGGGCTGTTATGGAGGAGAGAGGTGGGGTTAGGTTTTCATTTAAAGTGCTATTTCAATTTATTAAACAATTCTATCATCTAAATAATGTTAATTAGAATTAAATATATTGTTGAAATTCTGAGTTTAAAAAAATCAGATTACCGGAAGTGCGTTTACATTACCACTTTACTAAATGATTTTTTTTTTCACATTTTTGCGATTTTCTCAAAAAATGACTCCAACGCTTTTCTTGAAACTTCCTATATAAACTAAACATACAAAGATCATACAACTTTTATTTAAAACATTTCTCTGGGAAAGTTCATTTAAGGGCACTTTCAGGGGAGGGGTGGGTTTATGTTTTTCTCTAAAGTGGTATCATAGTTGATTATGCAATTCTACCATCCAAAAAAAATTAATTAGAATTAAATAGATGACCAAAATTGCGAGTTTCAAGAAAATTAGTAAACCGGAAGTGCGCTTTTACCGAACAGTTTTTTCAGTTTTCGACGAACTCCGATGAATTTCATTAAAGTTGGTACATTAACTATAAAATTTGTCAATTTCATTTTTGAAAACTGGGTATAAGAAAAAGTTGTGTGAGTATTTCACACCAGATTTTTTTTTTTTTTATTCAGAGGACCTCACAACATGTATTTCCGGTGAAAATTCAATTTCCAAAATCTGGCACGATCGCATTACTTCCTCTTATTTTAGGAGTAAGTTAAAATTAAAAAGAAAATATGTTGCAATTATTGAAATGCATCTAATTTTACTTAAAATTACCTCTCAGGCAGATTCCACAAATCTTATTGATTTCTAAGGTTTATCACTTCTTTAATTACCTTTATTAGAAAACTTTTGCTGATGATTACGACTCCTCAAAGTTATTTTTTATTCAATGAATAGGTCGAATAGTATCGACTTTTGATAATCAAGTGGAAAACAAGTGGTTTTATTCTTTAAATAAATTAAGTTTCGTGATATTGTTTTAAAGATCGATTATTGGGAAGTCCAGTGGATATGTGATAATAACGCAGCCTGCGTGCATTGTCTTTTAGTTTTATACGTAATTTCCAATTATTTCCGATCAATACCTAACAATAGAAGTTAAGTTATCTTACCTTTTTCTCAAGATTTTGTTTTTTTTTTTGTCTATGCACCATCATTCGTAACTTTTTTTCCAAGATAATATCAATTATATATAAATATTTTTATTCTTGGCAAGTTTTAGAAAGACAAAGTTATATTTGCTTGATTTGTTACTTGGTATGGCAATAAGAGAATGCGGTGAAATAAATAAATAAAAAAAAAGTATAATAAAAGAAAAAAAAAACTAGGAGTAGAACAAAATTATAGTGTGACAAATCGGTAGTTTACACCCAATTGTAACTAATCGTAGTTGATAGGACCGACAAAAGAATATAAGAATAAGGAAAAATGGGAACAATGGGCAAATTAAGCCTATTCTAAGAGATAGTTAGGATAAATGGAGTGAGAGAAAAGAACGGGTCAGAATTTCCTCTCACCTTCGTTGATGTATGCTCGCCACACAGACTCCACACAATCCTACCACATCTGCTTCCGGTATACCGGCTGTTCTCTTCTCGTCCTGTTTTTTTTTGTTTTGTTTTTGTTTTCTTGTTTCTCCCTTTTAGTTTATCTTTTACATTCCACCTCTAATTCTCACCACCAAAAACTATTTTATAAGATAGTAATAAAAAAAGTTACTTAAAAAAAATATATTGTTATAAAGAAAAATTTAATATACGATATTTAAATTATTTCTTATTTTATGAAAATATAAAACTATATTTTTTTAAATAGGAAAATAATCCGAAATAAAATCAATTTAGGAAAATTATAATCATTTTATAAAATCGATTTAGGAGAATTATTTTAATAATATTTGTATATTTACTCGTATTTGTACAATCTACAGACATAGCATCTATCTGTAAATATTATTAAATGGTTTTTCGGAATTCCAATTTAGTAAAAAGTTTTTATTGGAACAGCGAATTTACCAAATAGTTTCATGAATTTTTTTTTTTTTGAGGGGCGGAGCTTTCTTGACATGGCAATACGATTTACTTTAACCATAAAGAGAGAAACAATTTATTTATAAATATTTACAAGTACAAATATAAATAAATGATGCTGATAGATATGTTATTATATATCACCGTCTAATGGTCATTAATATTCAACAATAATAAATATAATCAATGTAACAACAGGTACCATATTGATAAAGACAGAATTAAAAAACAATTAATTAAAAACAATTAATAAATATTTTGTCGTTGACAAGTTTAAAAAAAACAAAACGAAAAAGGTCAAAAGTGTGAATTTACATATTTATGTCAAATAAAAGTAGGACTAGATAGTCTTCGTCAATAAAAACTCTAAAAACTAATTAAGAAATTGGACAAACAAGATTGGGAGAACAATCAACAAACATCGGTTGGAAGGTAGAGAGGAAGCGAGAATGATAATTATATTGCACATTAAGTCCCATATATATGATGCTGGATGATATCCCAGTGAAGCCAGTATTACATTTTCGGATAGGAGCGATTGTTCCCTTGATTCTATTCCAGTCTCTTCCAAGTATTTGCCGGTGAATCGGGGGATTGTTCCACGAGCTCCAAACCACAGCTCTTTTACTGCAAAATCCCTTTCACCGAACTCTTCTCGGGAACTTGTCTTTCCAAAAAAGGGATTTCTGCTTTATTTGGGTTGTTCGACTCAAAGCGGACAATGGGATCAATTATCATGGCCACCGCATTATTTCTTGGAAAGGCCACTATGTCCGCGTACCTCGGCGCCCCAAACGTATCAACGCAGTAGACTTCCTCGAAGCAAAACATTCCTTTATCTCTGAGCTGCCCCATAATCCTTCTCCGACCTCGTCAAGAAAACTTCGAGTTGTCTGCGTGATAACACCTCTTGCCACAAAACACAAGCTATGAACAGTGTAATCCCTGTCGCCATATCATCGCTCTCTATATATTTTATCGCCTTATTATATTTTTCTTTATAATAAGGAATGCACTTTCATATATGGCTTTTTTCGCCAAATCCATCTTTGTTGCCAGATCACAGTCATTGGTTTCCTACCGTTTTGTGGGATCCAGGATCATTGCTAATCCTACCCACTATCAGCAAAGGCAAAATATCGGCGTACCTTGGAGCATCGTCTGTATCGATACCATATACTTCTTTGCGGCAGATGTAACCTTTTTCGTTCAATAAATCCATTAATTCGTGCTTTACTCGGTAATGGCCTCGCATCACAACGAGCATAGTATATAGTCAATGCCCAAGGAAACATGGGCCGGAGTTTCATTTTCTCTGCCACGCTTGTGGCAGAGGGGTCCAGCACTTCCCAAGAACTGGCCACCAACTCCGGGTTCATCATCTGGAATTAAAAAAATCAATTGAATATCGAGGTGAATAACATTTGATTATTGGAATTTGCTAAAAGGCATCTTTGTGAAATGGGCGAAAGAAGCGTTTGCAGGAGAAGGCTTGACTGGTGTAAAAAAGTACTCATCCAGGACAGGAATAGATAGATAAAGTTCTACAAAGTTGCCACACCTCAGTTAAGCAGTAGAAGAGGTTTGATTATGTTGATGAAAAGATGATGCTAATTGTTCCATTGTTTTATTAACACAAGTTTGGGTTCACTGATAATTTAAAGACAATTGTGATTATTATGAAACAATTTAATAATTGTTTAACAATATGATTATGTTATTAAAAACGAATTATTTAATTCACATAATACTTTTTTATAAGTTTAATACATATTTGAGTATAACCCAGGGACACATGACATTATATAGAAATAATGTTAGGGTATCCAGAGAAATATATCGAATAGTAATTATGTTTTTTGAATATTAAGTACAATCCAATTAGAAAGCACTTCTTGTTTACCTGTCCATTTTTTTTTTTTTCTTTCAACTAATAATCTTTGTGTATGGTGCACCTAGACATTTTAATAATAGGTTATTGAAAATGATGCCTAGAAATTTTTATAAGTTTCTTACTTAATTCTGACAATAGAAGGTTAATTTTGAATGGCGCCAGTTTTTAAGGACACGCAGATGTACTACCATATTCCTGCTGTTATTCTTATATGTATATCTTGAATAAAACTGAATAAAATAGTTCTCAACTAATCTTTACTGCTTTGACTGAAATTGCATATAATTAAAAGTTTCTTTAGATGTATATACTTTAACTATTATATCTCAAGATAAAGAAAATAAGTATTCCTTGGAACTGTGAGAATGTTACTAAAGAAAATCAGAAAATCTTGAATTAAAAAAAAAAAATGAAATTATGATGAATAAAAATTGAACCAACTAATACCAGTAATTGGAATTTAGTTACATTAATTATATAATTTATAATTTATTACACTTTCCCTCCTATTGTGTTGGCTTTCTTACAAAATACTCGGTTAATATTTTTATAGTTTAGTCTTCATTCTGCAAAGGAGAAAAAATTGTCCATCATTTTGTTGGCATGTACTTTTGGTTGTTATTTACTTTTTTCCAGGTTCAGAAGTTTCTCAGGTCATGTAATTGAAGAATTTTCAAGGTGGTACAAAACTTCTGGAATTTCCACTTTGAGCGGATACTCTTTCTTTACAAAACAGTACCATAGATTTTTCTTAATACACTCTTTCTCCAGATCTATCGTTATACCGCACATTGTAAAATCAAACATACATCTTCGGTCACTTGTGAATCGATCAGCTCACTATTCAAATTCACAAATTCACTCAACATAAACTTACGCTCTAGTGCTAGAATATTTTCCCCTCACAAAACCAGAAATCATATCGTAGAATGGTGCAGATTTCTAGAAGTCTTGCAATCATTGAATGAAGTATTGGGGGTTATGTATATTGAAAAAGTGATCAAGCATCTGTTTTTAAACTGACAATAGAAATGCCAACAAAATAATTGCTCTTACTCCTTACTCCTAGTAAGAGTAAGTATTGTAGTCGTGCCAAATTTTCGATATCAAATTTTCACCGGAAATATCCCTTTTGAAGACCCCCTTGAATCCAAACAATTGTGTAAATATGTGTGTGTGTATGTGTGTGTTTTTTTTTTCCTGGCGTTAGTACCCCTAACGTCAGGGAGTTTATTTTTCCACATGCTCCAATGTACATTATTACATGTGTTAAGTATACTGTACAAGTAAATTTAATAAAAAAATATATATATATATATACATAAGTACGTATCTATATATTATATAAGTTTACAGAAAACAGAAGTGATAATGGTAAATTATGCAGTTATTAACTAATTAACAGGAAACAAAAGTGATATAGATAAATTATGAAAACAGTTACTACTTAAATTCCTGAACTTTTAAATGTTTAATAAATTCCATGAAATATTGGGCAAACTGGCCACTAACCAGTTTTTGCTTCTCCAGTTTCCAATACCCACCATTGGTCAAGATTCTTCTTATAAGCATGCTTGTGTGTGTGTGTGTATGTATGTGTATGTGTATGTATGTATGTATGTATGTATGTATGTGAACAGCATAGCTCGAAAACGAAAAATCTTAGAAAGTTCAAACTTGGGTATCTCATTTAGGTATCACCATGGGATCCGACAGTGGGTCATCTATCAAAATTCCTCAACATGGCATATCAAGTACACATAAAAAGAGCTTAATTATGTATATTGGAAGAGCTTTAACTTCGATAAATTTTCTTTGAAAACTTTTATTTGAAACATTTCTCCGGAAAAATTCATTTAAGGTCGGTTTTGTAGGAGGGGGTGGTGTTAAGTTTTACTCTAAAGTGCTATTTGAGTTTACTTTACAATTCTGTCATCTAAATAATATTAATTAGAATTAAATATGTTGTTGAAATTCCGAGTTTGAAAAAAATCAGATGACCGGAAGTGCGCTTTTTACTGAAATATCTTTTTCAGTTTTCTGGTATTTTTTCGAAAACGGCTCCAACGATTTCATTTAAACTGGAAATGTTTACTATACATATAAAGAGCTACAACTTTTATTTGAAACATTTCTCATGGTAAAATCATTTAAGGAGGCTTTTAGGGGAGGGTTGGTTTTATGTTTATCTCTAAAGTACTATTATCATAGTTGATTATACAATTCTACCATCGAAACAAAATTAATTAAGAAATAAATAGATGGCCAAATTTCTGCGTTTCATAGAAAATTAGTAAACCAGAAGTGGTGCTTTTACTGAACAGTTTTTCAGTTTTCGACGAATTTCATTAAATTTGGTACACTAACTAGAAAATTTGTCAATTTCAATTTTGAAAACTGGAACAAGAGAAAGTTGTGTGAGTATTTCATACCAGATTTTTACAGACTATGACTCTTTTGTACGCCGGAAGCCTTGGGTTCAAGTCACATAGGGCTGTCCTTAGATTTTTTTACTCTTCTCTTCCTGACGAGCCGCTATAGCACAGTACCCCCTGAAGAACAGTGAACAGCCAGAAAGCTCCGCAATGCACTGACAAGGATTTGGTCAGGGATGGGCCAACAGTCTTTAAGGGGGTCCATAGTCGTTTTGCGGGTAGTAATAAATAATAAATATAACTTCATTTATTCATTGCGAAAAATGAAAATAATATGAAGAAATATAATATTATAAATATAAATATTTATAAAATGTGTGGGCCTTAATGTTTTAATTTAAATCACATGACTCACCTAGTGACACTCCTCTGTGTTCTTATTATGAATATTTCTTCTTTTTTTCGTGTGGCGTCGATACTCCCACAGGATCTTTACATTGTCATTTATTTAATATTAATAATAGAAACAAAAGACCTTTCCATTACTTTATTACTTATATTTTGTTAGGTTCCTTTTTTTTTTTAGCAAAACTTAATTTGCACAAATATTTAGTTTTTGTCATCATAATGAATTTCTCTGTCTATTGTTTATTTAATGTTGTCGCACTAGGGGGTAGTTGTAATTTAAAATATTAATAATTTCTTATTTTGTCCGACTAGATAATAGATTTCTACTTGAATAAACTTAAGGCTGGTTACTTCTATTATGGTTCTCTTAAGGCGTTATTTTAACGTAAGCACCAAGGATGCGTCTTATATTATAGTACAACTTTTTATTGGCGACGGAATTATTGTCTACAATTTTCCTCTAAATAGCACAATTTTTTTGTTTTGAACTTTGTCTACTTAATAAAATAAAGCAATGCCCATTATATCAGGCAGACTTTACGTCCATCTAAGATGAGATGTTGTGGACGATGATGGATATTACTCATTTTAATACATAAAGTCCAAGGACAAGACTGGGATCGAATGCAATACCATAAGGTCTAAATGATATATTTACTAATCACACATAATAGTCGTTCGTTCGCATTTTTGAACAGTTACTGTGAATTTTTTTTTTTTTTTTTTTTTTAAATTTTTAAGGCGTCTTAACATCTGTGGTCATTTGCGCCCGGAGCCTTCTCAGTGCACTGCCGGCCTCCGGACAGTGTTCTCCCGTTACAGACAACACTGTCCATCACCGGACAGTGAGCTGTAGGGGCTCCTAGGAAGAGAAAATCTAAGGGTAGCACGGCTAGATTCGAACCCGTGATCTCCGCGTTGCTAGTCCAGCGCGCTACCACTGAGCTAATCCCTTCCCTCAGTGAAAATTCATTATTGGACGTTCTGGAAGAGCGTCAAGGCTCTGCTAGATTCCATTTTAATATATTTAAGTGGTTTCAAGGTTATGTAATTTTAAGAAAATTAAAGGTAAATAATAAAAGTTTCAAGAAAATTCTAGAGATTGAGAAAAGAGAAATACGGAAGAGTCTTCTTGACCGTTCTTTTAGTAGTATACAAATATTGAGGTTCGATCTTAGAAATGAAATAACTATACAATGAAAAGTTTGTATGGCAATGGCCAGAGGAGTTTTTAAAGAAAAAGAATTCTTTGTTGCTCTACGTTTCGGGTTCCATTGGTTCCCTTCTTCAGGAGCTCCTTACGATAGGAGTGGAGTGATCGACTTTAAAGTGCTCCTCACTCCTCTAAAGAGCTCCTGAAGACGGGGAACCAATGGTACCCGAAACGTAGAGTAACAAAGAATTATTTTTCTTTAAAAAATCCTCTGGCCATTGCCGTACAAACATCTCATTGTAATTTTAAGGACTGACGACTTGTGAATACCATTATATGAAATAACTATAATTTTTACCAATGTTTCGACAGATATTTTGTCTTTTTCAAAGCATAAACAAACAAACAAAAATTATAAATTTTAAGAGATTAAAAAATGTCCCTTATACTGAACAATTTAGGAACTTAACTAATATTTGGCAACACTGCAGAACACAAATAAGCAAAATTTGTTATGAAATGATCTTTATTACCTGAATTTGTTATGTTATTTAAATTGTTTTATTTTCTAAGGCGTACCACATTATTTCTATTCCAACAAAAGAAAAATACATTAAAAGGAAGTCATCTGAGGTTGTATACCAGATTTTTGCTTTATTAATCAAAAATGTTCTATATCACATATCCTCTATATACAAATGTAAGACAAAGAGGGATTTATTTTATCTTTAACTAGGAATTAATACCAAACAGATTTAAGCCTACGAAATCGCCAAAAGTTGTATATAAGTTGTACGGAGGGTCATTCAATAAGTAACAAGACAAATCGCGGAAGCTCAAAAACTATTTATTTAATCAATACAAAACTTTGGCTACTTTTCAACGTAGTCCCCAGCAACATTTATACACTTGTCCCATCGTTCTTCTAATTTGTGTATGCTTCGCATAAAATTCTTTGGGTTGATCTCGAAGCCACTTTTGCACCTGATTTTTAAATTGTGGATTGAAAATGTTTCCCATGTAAGAGCCTCTTTAAGGGGTCGAAACAAATGGAAGTCCGATGGGATGGGGTCGGGGCTGTAGGGGGATGTGGAAGGATCTCCCATTCCACTTTCTTTGTGGGCGTCCGTAGTTGTCTTGGAACCCATTTCGCACAAGTTTTCTTGCACTGCAGCTAATTCTGAATGTTATGGACACTCGCGTGTACTTTATCAGTTATCGGTTCAATAGTAATACGCCTGTTGTCCTGAATTAACGCGTTAATGCGAGATTCGAAGGAGGAAGTTGCAACTTTAACCGGTCGTCCACTTCGTTGCTTGTCACAGACACTTATAAAGGCGACTTTTAATCTGTTCTACCCATTTGTAACCGTGCGAACGGTTCAAACAATTATTCCCGTACACTTTCAACATTCTTTCGTGGATTTCACTACCTTTGATACCCTCTGCAACTAAAAATCTAATCACTGAGCGTGTTTGTTGTGAGGTGCAATTCTCAAAACTTAATGTTTGCTTACCAAATACTCTCGAACAGGTGATGAGACACTAAGTACATGGATGCCAACTTGACGCACTGAAATTATTGTATTGATTAAACAAACCGTTTCTGAGCTACAGCGATAGAAAACTACAGAAATTGAATGACCCTCATATTACATACATACAATGATGCATTAGTCGGCAAACATTCTGCATTCTCGATATCTGGACCAATATTTTTACTATCAAAAATAGTGAAGCGATGGGATACAAAGCGTAGTGGCGCTTAGGAATTTCTGTTCTTGATCTGAGACTTGCTGACGGAATAATGCTTAGTCTGGGATTGTCCGATTTGGGACACAGTTTTTGAATTTCCCCTTTTTCAAATGGGTTTATTATCAAATTAAATATACAGTATATAAATAGTATAAACATAGAATATATATTATACATTTGTATGCCTTAAATTATTTTCGAAAATGTGAAAATCCTTTCTTCACTCCTTAGTATTAAGTATAAACTTATACATCTGGATTTATATATTTATTAATTCATTTTTTTCAGTTGATTGCAAAATCAGTTTTGTTAATAAATTTTGTTTAAAGCAATTCAATACTACCATATTGCATCCATAAAAATACATTTGGATAAATTTTTGGGGAGTCTGGTATGTTATAAACAATTGTTCGTTTCTCAAAAGTTGTTCATATTTCACATAATGCGATTTAAACTTTAGTTAAATTAATAAACACATTTTAGTTTGAATAAAAACATTAAATTTCTAAATTTAACACATTCTTAGTAAACTGGTACGTTATTAATTCAACTTTTAATAATATAATAAGCAGTTACGAGCCAATGATTTTCTTCTATAAAGAAAATATACTATTAATAATGAAGTAGGTTAAATAATAATAGTAGGTAAGTTAATACTTGGAAATGGTCTGAGCTCAGTAAAGCATTTACCAAGAAATACTTTTTTCTTTACTAACATTTTTGACTCATTTTTTTTCTACTTAAAAAACTTTTATAAACGTGCGTGATTTGTGGCGGAAAGTGATCCATTACGTCAGCTGATAAAAAGAAAGTAAAAAAAATAAATAAACTATCACAAAATGGTGCTTATTTCTGGAGCAAAAAAAAAAAACAAAAGAAAGTTGAAGGATAAAGAGTTTTTTTTTTTTTATTTTTTTTTTTAAGAAAAAGTATATACTTGTCTAAAAATGATTAATTAAATGCCTAGAATTTAATGTACACGCAAAAACAACGCAATAAACGATCAACTTGTGGCCACTCAACTTTTGTTCAGAATCTAATATGGGGGGGCCTGTTTTGTTACCTTATAATAATAGGGCCGCTTTAGAATTATGAGTTTCAACAATGTTATAATAGAAAGTAGGCCAAATATTGAACTACGGACGGGGAGAGAAACTTTGAAATAACCAAGTCAGTCCAGTATAGAAATCCACAAACATAGTTCGATTTTGAACATTAGGCTATTGTTACTGAAAGGGGTTATGTACACACACACACACACACACACACACACCCAAATACTGCAAAGTTGCCCTCCAATATTGATTAGTTTTTAGACCTATTTATGGGAGATTTTATCAGACGTTAAACTCATTCTTTAATTCACTGTTGTTTTGGTATCAAAGATATCGTTCGAATTTCGATTTATATCAAAATATTTTAAAATAAATCCCTCATTCATTCTTCTACTTTTACAAAAGAGAAATAAAATCTGGTGTGAAACACTCACACAACTTTCTCTTATAGCTGTTAATACAATTATACAAAATAAAATGACATAAATATTATTTTAACTTCAAAAATTTTACTCATTTGTCCAAACAAAAATATAGAAGTAGTGGTGGAACAAGACCTATCCCCCAGGTAGGTGGTAAAAGTGTTTACATTGTAGTGTCCAGAGGAAAGTGCAAATAACATTGAACCAATCCCATACAACATTTTGAAATTTTACACCCACAAATGCCGAACTATGTAAAATAAATTAGCTGTGTTTAAAGTTTAAAGTAAATCGTTATTAGTCGTTTAGTAGTATATAATAGGCGACTCCAGGACAGATTTTCACTCCCTCACCTACCCCCCTCACCTTATACGTCCCAACCATTCCCTGTCCAATTTCCACCACCCCCTCACCAACCCTAGTTACCCCTCTCCCACCAATTGACCCCCCTCCACTCCTATTCCCAACTTTTCCCCCACCCCCTCCCCCTTTTTTCCTGTAGGCGAAGAAATATTAAAAATTAATTTTTTTTTTTGCTGAGGTCAGCAAAAGCGATCTCACAACCTTCGTCATCCAAGTCCATCACTTACACCACTCAGCTATAGTGGTAACTTGGCAATAGTAGTTTTCTTTAGATCCTTATACCTCACCCCACATACTTCTCCCTCATCTCTCTCATATCCTTTCTCTCTCTCTCTCTCTCTATAGATATATATATAAAATATATACACAGAGACTTAAAGAGAGGCTCTGCCCCACGTACCCCAGGCCAGGGTTCATTAACCTGTATTTTTCCATTCGTACAAAAGTTTATTAACCTCTATGTATGCACAATGTTTGCAATATAATATATTTACTTATTTTTTTTTTTTTAGACGGATACTTATGTAAGTTTTTTGGTAAACAATAAACTAAAACTTAATCTATGGTTCCTTCTTATCTACTTTTATCGATCAAGTATATTGACATTTAATACAGTATACATGATTTATGAGTCACTTACCTGTGTAAGGTTTTTGGTAAGCAATTACAATGTAAATCTCCATTTTCCTTTCTTTTTTTTTTTTTATCGATCATTATATATTTATAGAATCCAATATATCGGTTATTTTTTTTTTTTTGGCACAGTTTAAAGTTGTTGGATCTGTTATCGACGAAATAGTTAATAATATGTTTTATCGAACTAATTGTTTATGCAATTAAAGAAAGGAAAAAAAAGCTAGTGATTTAATAACTGGTGTATCTCAATTTACATACCAAATTCCGCATATTTAATCACTAGAGAGATACTTCGTTTTTTTTGGTAAACAGATGAGTTTCTTTTGGTAAACAATAAACTAAAACTTAATCTATGGTTCCTTCTTATACACCATACTTATCTATTTTTATCGATCAAGTATATTGGCCATTTAATACAGTATATTGATTTATGAGTCACTTACCTGTGTAAGGTTTTTGGTAAGCAATTTACAAGTTAATCTCCATTTTCCTTTTTTCTTTTTTTTTATCGATCATTATATATTTATAGAATCCAATATATTGGTTATTTTTTTTTTTTTTTTGGCACAGCTTAAAGTTGGTGGACCTGTTATCGACGAAATAGTTAATAATATGTTTTATCGAACTAATTGTTTATGCAATTAAAGAAAGGAAAAAAAGATAGTGATTTAATAACTGATGTATTTCAATTTACATACCAAATTCCGCATATTTAATCACTAGACAGATACTTAGTTTTTTTTGGTAAACAGATGTTTTTTTTTTTTTAGACGGATACTTATGTAAGTTTTTTGGTGAACAATAAACTAAAACTTAATCTATGGTTCCTTCTTATCTACTTTTATCGATCAAGTATATTGACATTTAATACAGTATATTGATTTATGAGTCACTTACCTGTGTAAGGTTTTTTGGTAAGCAATTACAATTTAATTTCCATTTTCCTTCTTTAAGAAAAATCTATTTAGCCTATTATACAAAACACACCGAGGACAGCCGAACTACAGAGCCGATAATAACCGAACAGTCCTTATTTTTTTTTTAAAAAAAAAGAAGAAAAATACACATTACACAATCATTTGTAATTAAGTTGTCCAAGTTTTCTAATAATAACCACAGTCCAAATCGTTCGTTAGTAGGTTTTACTTTTCTTCCATAGAGCTGAGAAACACTTAACACTTTGTGCGATCCCATGTTGTCTCTGTCGATGACCGATTAACACTTAATTACAAAGGACTCCACTATGAGTTAAATCTCCACTTTCCTTTTTAAGATAATTTTTTGTTTTGTTTATCGATCAACTATATTTATAGAATCTAATATATCGTTTTCTTTTTGGTACTGCTTAAAGTCGTTGGATCTGTTATCTAACGCAATGTACGACGAAATAGTTAATAATATGTTTTGTCGAACTAATTGTTTATGCAATTAAAGAAAGGGGGGGGGGGAAAGCTAGTGTTTAACCAGAGATTTAATAACTGCTGTATCTCAATTTACGTATCAAATTCCACATATTTAATCACTTTTCTAATCTAAAACGTACTCAATTTACACACATATTTCCGTCAATTCTTGCAAAGAAGAGATTTAAGTTTTCGGTTAGAAATGTAGAAAGTGCCTTTCTTACAAATTGACATGTAAGAAATAAAAGTAAGAATAGCGATTTATGCGTACATATTAAAACTAGTAATTTAAATGGAACTTATATATTTTTAAACACTTTTTATTAGAGCAAAAGTAATTTTTCTCTAGAGATAACTACTGTAAGTTTGCAGTTAAAATTGTAAAAGTCGAAAGTGCGTATCTTAGAGCTTACATGTAAGAAATAAAAGCAAGAATTGCGGTATATACGCATTTATTAAAACTAGTAATTTAACTGGAATTTATATGTTATACATGTTTAAACACTTCTTATTTGAGCAAAAGTAATTTCTCTCTAGAGATAGTTTGCGGAGTTTCGCAGTAATATCTTACTACAGTAGTATTTTTCTGTAGTCTTTTTACCGGAGTAAGTCTAATTCCACCATAGTGGAAAGCTGATCCTACACAGATAATGTAATTTCCAAAAAAAAAAAAAAATCTTCTATCGAATTAATTGTTTGTACAATTAAACAAATTACTTAAAGAAAGGAAAACTTAGTGGAACCAGTAGTCTTTTTATCTCAATTTAGGTACAAAATACCCCTACATTTTTGCAATCTAAGAAGCACTCAATTTACGTACTTAACGCCCCCCAAAATAGTGATCAGTTTCCAATTTAACTGGTAAATGAATTATTCTATATTTTTGTAATCTAATAAGTATTCAATTTACATATATAGTTCCAATAGAGAATTTAATAAATTAATGGGATTTATACCATAACTAGATAGAAGTAACTTCCTTAGTGAGTAACAGATTGATATTCGCTCCTAGAGTTATGGATGTGCAAATGACGAATGATTAGACAGTAGAGAATGTATTGTGTTAAATGTCTTTGGTCAGGTCAAAATGTAAAAATCACTGCACAAAGCAAAGTTGGACTACAATTAAATCTGTCGAATAACCAAGAAAAACTAAGATATACAAAAGAATATATTGCACTAAAACATTCGTAAGTTATCGTATTGTGAATTGGAATAACAGTTTTGCTAGTAATTTCCAAGTTCTTCCTCAACCTTTCTAAATATGTAACAACTTCTTCTGCCATCTTACATTCTTAAACAGGCATAGGATATTATGCGCTAAAAAACCTGTTACTTTTTAATAAAAGAATATTGGAACAAGTTAAACCATTATAAGTTTCTAATCTGGGGAAATGATTGCATTATATCCAAATTCGAAATCTTCTGTTTTGTAGCCATTGTCTAATGTCTATTAGCCCAAGAAAAACACACAGATATACAATAGAATATAAACATATATTGCACTAAAACATTCTTAAGTTATCGCATGGCAATTATTGTGGATTGCAATAACAGTTTTGCTAGTAATTTCCAAGTTCTTTCCTCAACCTTTCTAAACATGTAACAACTAAGAAATAAGTTTCTAATCTGGGTAAATTATATCCAAGTTCGAAATCTTTGTTTTGTACCCATTGTCTAACGTCTATTAGTCCAAGAACAACCAAGAAAAACACAGATATACAATAGAATATAACATATATTGCACTAAAAACAGTCTTAAGTTATCGCATGGTAATTATTGTGGATTGGAATCAGCTCTCCTCAACCTTTTTAAACATGTAAACAACTTGTTCTACTGTCTTACATTCTTAAACAGGCATAGGAAATTATGCCCTAAACAATATGTTACTTTTTAATCGAAGAATAGAGGAACAAGTTAAACCAATGTTTGCATAGTATAGGAAATGGGAAATGATTGCATTATATCCAAATTCGAAATCTTCTGTTTGGAATTTAGACATTTCTACCAACACTAACGTCTATTAGTCCAAGTACAACACAGATATACAAGAATATAATACAGTATATTGCCCTAAAACAGTCTTAAGTTATCGCTTGGCAATTATTGTGGATTGCAATAACAGTTTTGCTAGTAATTTCCAAGTTCTTTCCTCAACCTTTCTAAACATGTATCCCTACAACTTGTTCTACTGTCTTAAATTGTTAAACAGGCATACTGATATTATGCACTAAAAACTATGTTACTTTTTAATCGAAGAATATTGGAACAAGTTAAACCAATGTTTGTATAGTATAGGAAATGGGAAATGATTGCATTATATCCAAATTCGAAATCTTCTGTTTGGAATTTAGACATTTCTACCAACACTAACGTCTATTAGTCCAAGTACAACACAGATATACACAGAATATAATACAGTATATTGCCCTAAAACAGTCTTAATTTATCGCTTGGCAATTATTGTGCATTGCAATAACAGTTTTTAAACAAACAAAAAATACTGCAAACATACAAGTGTCTGGTCCCCAAACTTGTTGTAATTGGTACCGATTAGAAATATAAATATATTCTATAGTCATTTGGAAGAAATTAGTCAAAATATTCCCCCCCCCAAAAAAAGGAAAATCATATTAGTTCTGTTTAATGTTTTAACTTGTTTTTATTATACGGAAATTATAACACAGAAGTATTTTTGCTTAGTCAGATCGCATTCCTACCTCTTCTTACGAGCCCTGGCACACACACACACACACACACATACGCGCACGCGCGCACTACATGCTGTTAAGTGAATAATTGACAGAAATAAAAAAAAATACATGTTTTTCTATTTTTGCAATACAAAAGAAAGTAAATAATTGCAACCATTAAAAGTAAAAATTGATCACCGTTTTCTCTATTATTTTTCTCTCATAATACATAGATGTGTACGCTTCTATTATAAATAACACAAACATAATATTTTGTTTAATTACAAAATCCATACCTTATACTATAATCTTGGTAATAGTATACATAATTTACACACACACACACACACAACACAAATCTTTTTATGTCTACTGGCAGAGTATGTTTTAACTTATCTAAATTGTCAAAATTTATAGTCAAAATCTAAAGCTAAGTCTTGCAGTTCTCTTACTAACCAGCAATGTCTATTTCTATAAGGAACTAGTTTAAGGCCTACCAAAATTACTGCTTCTAACCGGTTGCACTCAGAAACTTTAACACGACCTCTTATTTCTTTATCGTTCTCCTGTTGTGTTGAAAGCGGTACCTTGTATATTTTTCCTGTGCAAAATTCCATCTTCTCTATTTTGGCAAACGAGTGTCCATTGTAACTTGTTACACCAGTAAATGTTAAAAATGGTTTCTCTCGGTAGGTCAGGAAATTATATCCAACCCATTTTTCGGTATTATAATGTAACCATTTTCTTTATTACAATAGGCACTATTTTTTTTTTTTGTTTTTGTTTTTGTGGTACCCTTTTAGTTCTTGCACTCTTCTTTTTCTGCATATATAAAAGTTCTTTTGTTGTTTACGGTAAACACCAGTTGTGTCCAAAGTTTTGCAATGTGGTTTAATATTTTTTAAATTCTGTCAACTCGTTTTCCACCAGTTGCTTGTATTCCTCTTTCTGTAGTTTTTTTTTCTGTATATAGTCTATCTTCCTTCTTTTTAAATCCACCTAGTTCTAAGTGTCGTTTCTTTACCCATACATGGGAGTTCTATTTCTTTTACTGTATATGGCAATAGCCTACCGGCTCTCTTCCGTCAGACATGGTACCAATCCTGTCTTTTCGATATCTATGGTATGGTATAAAACAGTGTTCCAGTGTTTTGAGAAATACGCATTTAATGTAACATTTTTGCACAACTAAGTGTCGTTTCTTTGCAGATGGTACATACATTAGAGCTGGGAGTTCTATTTCTTTTACTGTATATGGCAATAGCGTGTTGGTTATGTTAGCTCTCTTCCGATAAGACATGAAAAAAAAATTACATTATTGGTAGAGACCAATCCTGTCTTTTCGATATCTACTCTTCCTGGTATGGTAGAAAAAAGTGTTCCAGTTTTTGAGAAATACGTTTCCCCAACGTTTTTAATGTAACATTTTTGCGCAATCTGTACAATATCTTTGTTTACACAATCTTTTACAATATAATATATAATTAATTGGTAGAGAGTTAAAACGAAATGTCGAAACAACATAATTTATCATTTTTTTTTTCTCTGTTCTTGGTATTTTCCGGTAGGTTTAACTGTATACCAGTCAACTTTCGTGTGTTCTTATTCGCCCAGTATACATACTGTAACAAATTATTAAATACAAGGCAACAACTGTTCTGTAAAGTGTCTGTTAGCCTTGTCCACATCTTTTGCAAAAGAAACAGAATACATTGGAGCTTGACGGAAATAACGTTTACTACTTTCCAATAGGGATAAACAGTCTTCCAGAGGGTTGTACATATCGTCGGTTGCTTTGTAATAATTTTCCAATACAGTAGTTATAAATTGTAGCTTCTAGTCTTGTAATACCATGTTCTTTGGTAGAAGTAGACGAAAATGTTTCTTTTTATCTTGTATCCGAACAATTTACAAAATCTGTAATATAATTGCCGATTTTCTTATTAACACCCTGACTTGTTATTTTGACAAATAAACTTATTGCATATTTTAACTGTTGCGTTAGAAGTTAACCAAGTTAAACAGTTCTTACTCAACTGTTTTATCGCTATCCACAAATTACATTATACTCGTTCTTATACTCTCCTTGGTAGCAAAAGTTAAAGTTATTGGTTAAATATCTACCCATTTCTGTTTTATTAAATATTCCAGCAAAGTCCTGTATTATATCCAAATCCATTAGGTAGTAATCTTCCTCTTTTAGTCGGTTTAAATAATTCTTGCAATTTTTTCAGCTGATTCTCCAATTTTACATCTGACAACTCGACTTTGTATGGTATACATACTGGGTTGTTATATTTTGTTTTTTTTCCTTCTAATTTCCTTCTAAACAATTAGGTTTTTCCATTTCCATAGCAGTCTTCCAAAGCACATATTTTAACAAGCATTATATTGTCGCAAAACGGGTCTGTATCTTCCATAGAGCTGAGAAACACTTAACACTTTGTGAGAGCCCATGTTGTCTCTGCCGACGAATAAGGACTGGTCGACCATTTTCGGCTCTGTAGTTCGGCTGTCCTCGGGGTGCTTTTTGTGTAATAGGTTTAGGTTTACACGTAGACAAAATTAGGCAAAGGTTTGGTTTTGGTAAGGTACGCAAAATAAAGATTTAGCCGCAACCGAAAAATGTACAATCCCTGTACATTTTATAGGGGACTGGTAAACAATTACAAGACTGGTAAACTGGGGTACATTTTTCGGTTGCGGCTAAATCTTTATTTTGCGTACCTTACCAAAACCAAACCTTTGCCTAATTTTGTCTACGTGTAAACCTAAACCTATTACACAAAAAGCACCCCGAGGACAGCCGAACTACAGAGCCGAAAATGGTCGACCAGTCCTTATTCGTCGGCAGAGACAACATGGGCTCTCACAAAGTGTTAAGTGTTTCTCAGCTCTATGGAAGATACAGACCCGTTTTGCGACAATATAATGCTTGTTAAAATATGTGCTTTGGAAGACTGCTATGGAGATGGAAAAACCTAATTGTTTAGAAGGAAATTAGAAGGAAAAAAAAAAACAAATATAACAACCCAGTATGTATACCATACAAAGTCGAGTTGTCAGATGTAAAATTGGAGAATCAGCTGAAAAAATTGCAAGAATTATTTAAACCGACTAAAAGAGGAAGATTACTACCTAATGGATTTGGATATAATACAGGACTTTGCTGGAATATTTAATAAAACAGAAATGGGTAGTTATTTAACCAATAACTTTAACTTTTGCTACCACGGAGAGTATAAGAACGAGTGTAATGTAATTTGTGGAT